>OY744482.1:68475915-68671593 GCA_963556165.1 Tipula helvola | reverse complement strand
CAAACCACGTAAAATAATAATCAAACCATGAGTTTGAATAATATTTTTTCGACCTAAATCACCATGATCTAAAAATTCATATATTGTATCATATCTTCAGAAGTATTAAATTTTAATTCCGGTTTGACTGCCATTTCGTCTAACAATAACACACATTTTTTATCCATTTTTGAACGAAGTGCACTCTTGGTCTACAACATGTCTGCGGCACTTTTCATTATTCCAGGAGAAAATGAAATATTTGAGTGCAATTTTTGAATGGTTGACACCGCAGGTCCGCAGGCAATGAAACTTCTAATTCTAAGATATAATTATAATGGGATTGAGATTTATAGTAAAACTTTAATTATAAATCTCATTCGACATTTTGCCAATGAGCATTAGCTGTATGCTGCAACTGAGGCAAAATAAATGCTCTTATAGGATCTCTTTTTTGACTAAACATTTCATTAATTTTTTCTATAACTAAATTATCTGACCCTAAGAAATCTAATTTCTCCTGAGTTTAGTTGAATTTATTATATTGGATTTTTTCCTTCTAATATAAGGCATGACAGGAAATTGATCTTCAGTTCTTTCATCATTATCATGAAAATTAGATAAACAAATATGGATTAGTTATACGGTTTGAATATTTCCTCTTAAATTTGGACCGGCAGGTGATCGATTTCTTTCCAGCGATAAATGATGGTCTTCAAAAAATGGCGAAATAGTGAGGGATAGACTATCTATAACAGAAAAACATTGAACTTCTGGCAAAATCAATTTTTCTTCGGTGATATGAGTAGCTTTTCTTTTGCATGTCTTTCTATTTTGTATATTTGAAACAATTGATAGACCTTCACATTCTTCATTCATATTATTCTGGTCACATGCACAAATATTTGGGAACGCAACGGGATACACATTTTTGATGTGAAACATCTTTATCGGGGGTAAGTCAAAAATTTCATGTAAAAAAAGGAACGAAAAGTCAGGTACGACCGAAATTGCAAAATAAGTATAAGAAATATGAACATAAAATGCACCGAACTTGCATACGATATAATTCGAATTACAATTTTCGTCAGATTAAAATGAAAAGGCACAAAAAGTATGCATGTGTAGTGTAAGTGATTCAAAAAAACTGAAATGGAAGTACAGTGGCGAGCAAAAATGGATTAAACCATTAATTAAACCATTATTGTTATAGTTTATCTGGAAATTTCTTATCTTTAGAAAAACACAAATTGATTTATTTAAACCTTTATGATTAATTTTTATATATTTCACCTTATCGCTCGAAATTCAACTGCCTCTTTTACATCACATCTCTTATATATACATATATAACATTTTAATTCACTTGTAGTCTTCTACTACTACTAACATATTAAGTAAATAAAAGTATATAAGGTAATAAAAATATTAATAATTTCAAATATGCATTTATGATATATATAGGAATTGATTTATGTAAATATAAAGAATTGTACAGTGTACCACTGTAAATACAATGGTATAGTGTGCCATTGATAATACACAACACATTTGAAGTTTTTAATTTCTATAGTTGTAATTTTTTAATTCAAAAAAGAAAATTTCACTCATGTTGTAAGATTACAATTTATTTCACAGAATTTATTTAAAAAAATAACAATAATTCAATTCATTTGAAAAAGTAATTTGAATTTCAATTCATTTGAAAAAGAAAATTTCACTCATGTTGTAAGATTACAATTTATTTCACAGAATTTATTTAAAAAAATAACAATAATTCAATTCATTTGAAAAAGTACATTAGTAATAACTGGAATAAGTCGCATGTATCCATATATGTATGCTCGTTTTGGTACTTGATTCCTTTAATATTTGGTACAAAGCCCCTTATTCTCATGACTGCTTTTATACGTCTGGGCATACTTTCGACAAGCCCCTGGATTGAGTCATGTGGAATTTTGTTCCATTCCGTGTCAACCCGTCGCCATAATTCTCCAATGTTTTCAGGTACATCACTATATTCAATATAGTGATGTACCTGAAAACATTGGAGAATTATGGCGGTTTGGTTTAATCGACGTTTGAGGGAGGCCCATAGATGCTCTATGGGATTCATATCTGGACTTTGAGCGGGCCATTTCATTGTCTGAAATTTTTGATCTTTTAGCCATTTTTGCACAATTTTAGCCGAGTGCTTGGGGACTCCATCCTGTTGAAAAATGATTTCCTCTTCAGAATAAGCACATTCATCCACAAACTCCACTAAATTTTTTTTTCAAGATTTCTAAATAATCTTCTTTCTGCATAATGCCCTCGATCCTTGCTAATGGTCCAACATTCCACCAGGTAAAGCATCCCCATACCATTAAAGATCCGCCACCATGCTTAACCGTTTCTGTAACATGATGTCTATTTAGTTTTTCATGTGCCCGTTTTCAGAAGTATGCCTTGCCGTCTGACTGAAACCGATTAATTTTGGTTTCATCGGACCAAATCACTCGTTTCCAATCGTCAACAGACCAATTTTTATGCAATTTTGTGAATTCGAGACGCGCTTTGATATTTTTGTGAGATAAATCTGGTTTTTTTGATGTGAAAACATCTTTAGCGGCAGGGAGTAAGTAAAAAATTGTATAGAAATCGGGTTACGGAAACAAAAGTGCCGAACAAAAATTATTGCTGGTATGTGTGAATATCAACAAGAACAAAAAATAAATAAAACGTAAAATCAATGCAAAATCTACGCATACACATGCAATATACAACATCATCCGGCATTTCAAAAACATCGTGAAACGAATACAAAAAAAAATCTAAAAACAACCGCCTACTTTAATTTATTTTGTTTGTGAAAATATCTGCTATATATGGCCACAGCAGCAAGTGTTTTTGAAAATAAAAACTACATACGAGCAAAAGGACCACAAATTATGCGGAAATGGAAATAGCGAGCTGTGAAAATTGCACATACACATTGATACGTAATAAAATAATTATTTTAAAATTGTTTAATCGGTATACTTTGTTATTAGTATTGCTCATGCTGTTGCTGAGTTTGGTTATGGGAATGGGGTATTTCGCGCTACCAATTTTCAATTGCTATGATTTTATGATCAAAATTGCGCCTAAATAGAATCGCTTTGTTTAATTTATTTTAAACTGATAAGTGATAAAGCGATGCGATTTTGCTTTGTTCAGCGAGTTTGCCGTGACCATTTACTACTATGGAATCTTGAACAAGATTGCTGTGCATGAGTAATGATATATTTTAAAGCGTACATGGCAGGAGTTGAGGGTGAACTCGCTCGTTGTTTTTTTTTTCTTCACATACGACTTCAAGCCTATTCTGTGCAAGGCTCGTCTAGCTGTCCACTCGCTAACGTTCTTGCCCAACTCTTTAGCAGCCTTGTGAGGTGTATTAATGAGTTTGTCGTTGTGATTTCTCTTCTTTTCTTTCAAACATCTCCCTATTGCTCGAGCGTCCCTACTATTTAAAAGTTGCGGCCGTCCTTTGCAACCAATTGATTTGCCTAAATTGTTCTGGTTTCTTATACTGCGTACCGTTCTATGACAAACATTTAATTGGGTTGCAATTTTCCGCAAAGAAAACCCTTTTTCGTACAATGAAATAATACTTTGTTCCAACTGCGCTGATGTTTTCTTCATGTTAACGAAATTGCAATTTAAATTACAGTAACAATTTAAAACATTAACAAAATTTATAAAAAACAGGTTTAGATAACGGAAATACTCTCCCTTTTTTAAAATACGATGAAATATAGAAATATTTAAAATATAATCAGAGCACGTTAATACGTGCATATTTTTATACATATGGACTTAAACAATTAATGTTATTAACGTTGAAAACGTTTATACTGGGGTTTCTAAAGAAAAAGCGAACGACCAAAAAAGCCGACCCAAAAAATGTAACAAAACACAAAACTGCCAACTCTGTTTAGGTACTACAGAGAAATTTGAAAAATGTAGGAATTGGCATTTTTATTTATTTATTTATTTACTTATTTACAAAAATTGTATACTGGTAAACCAACCTCATTTACATAATTCACTTTGAGCTAAAGCTCATTCGTAGCATATTATGCAAGATGAGGTGAGAATTAACATAAAAATCAAATGATTGAACTCGAGGTTGTTACAGTAGAAATCCAGCCCTTATAGTTCATCTGGTGTTGTAGTGGATGTTGGATCTGTCATTTAATAGATGGATATATCTATAAGGCATTATTTATACGAAACGTTTTATTCCCCGAACTTTGAATCGATTCAAACAGTAAGACAGGAACCCACGGTCGGTGCAAATTCGTATTTGAGCAAAATTTTTGGTACAATGCATCTTTAATTAAAGCGTTGGCCCATTTTGGCAATATAACAATTATAATTTAATTTCAATTATTAATTAATATAATAATAAAAGAAAAAAAATTGACAAAACATTTAAAAAAAAAAAAAAAAAAAAAAACGTAAGTAAAATAAAGTATAGTAATCATGAAAATTGAGATTATTGAAGATTTATCTGTTTTGAGGTCCCCTGAGTCCGAGAAACTGGGTTTCGAAATGATGTCTGTCTGTCCGTCTGTCCGTCTGTGTCCGCTCTGCAGCTCAGATGGCTTAACCAATTGAACTGAAACTTCAGACTTAAGCTTTTTTGATAAATTGGAAGGCCCCAGTGAATTTTAGTCCAAATCGGTCAACCGGAAGTGGCCACTCCCTTGGGCCAGAAAATTTGTTTTGCAAATATCTCAAAAAGTATAAGGTTTACAAAAAACTACTAAAACAAAATGTTTCCAAAAAATAAAAGTAAAAAAAAATAAAATAAAAAAAAATTAAAAAAAAAATTTAAAAATTAAAAAAAAAAAAATTTAAATTTAAAAATTTTATAAAAAAAATAAAATTGATGTTTGGCCAACACATTTCTTCTACGAACAGGGAATTTTCAGAAACCAATTACGCAAACTTCTTACAAATTTATTATTTTTTATTACTTTCTTTTACATAAGTAAAGCTTAAATCTAAAGTTTTTGTTCAATTGGTTAAGCCATCTGGGCTATAGAGAAGACCAAAGCTCCTAGATATACAAGCCATCAGCATCGACCCTTTAAATTAAGAAGCTTAATTTAATGGGTATACATTTTACGTTTTCCCATAAGAACCCATGTAAAATTGATCATTTTTGATTACAATTTTATGAATGAAAAATACTCGTAACAGAAAATATTTTTAGGTTTATATTTAAATCAAACCTTTTAGGGCCATATTTATAGACCAAACTACAACTATAGCAGTAGTCATTGTTTTCGAAAACAACTGTTTTTGAATTGATTTGTTTTGGTATTTATAGTCGTCACTAAATTAACTGTTTTAACCAGGATTTTATTTTGGTATTTATAGACATTGTTAAAACAACTGTTTTCGAACTAGTGCTACCAATATTAAAATAACAAAAACAGCGGCAATTTAATTGTTGATTTATGAAAATTGTAACTTACAGTTATGATATTTATTTGTTATTCTTTATAATGTAAATAAATAGTTCTAGTGGAAATGAACCGATAGGATTCACCATAGGATTACTCTTATTGGTATCATAGAAAAATATAAAATAGTTTTAGAAAATTAAAAGAATGATTCGGTGACAAATACAGAAAAAAAAAGGTTGGAAGAGTGTCGCTTTTAAATAGAATAGCCAAATAAACGGTCCGCCCAAAACTACCAAACATGAAAAAAAGATGTTCTAGGTACTGGTGGTGGTCCTTCTACAGTAAAACTCTCTCAGGCTGATGGTGAGTTGAATTAATTCTGCCAACGATTAGTCCGCAAGTAAACTGTTACGATAATGATTCAGGATATAGGAATGAAACAGTAATTATAAATTTCATACTTAATACGAATCGTATATGATAATTAATTATTATTTTAAATTTGTAGGAGCAAAACAGTCAAAATTGTCAAGGTTTTACGCGATTTTTGACAAAAATGACAACTGAAAATCGCGATTAACTCTGTGTCTGTCTACGGTATAAGGCTATTTTCGTAAATCGGAATCTTTTTTTAAATTCCTCATTGTATAAAAATCTTCTGTAATTCGTTCTTTGGTTGCATTTTTCTTTTTGGACACAGTTATTTTTTAATAAATAATCAGAACCATCTGACGCGGATGATAATATTGAAGAAAACGAAGAATTCATTTAAGAGTAAAATATTTTATTTATTTGTTGTATATAAACAATAAAATAAATATATTTACACTGATTTTATGACAATTATATTTATAAAGATTTGATTTTGACATTAATTTCGAAATTCGAATTTCGAACACAATTTACAACAAAAAAAAATGTATTTTCGAAAATTTGTAACAACTGTTTTAGTCGCCGATATCCACGACTATAGTTGTAGCAACTGTTTGAAACAGTTGTTATAGTGAGGTTTATAAATACCAAAAGAGTTGCTTTAGTAACAACAGTGGTTGTAGTGCGGACTATAAATATGGCCCTTAGTATAACATATTTTAAAACTAATAATTTAAATTTAGTAATTTGTTAATTATAATTAAATATAAAATTGTACAAATTTACTTTTTCTTTGTATGGATATGTAAAAATGTAATGTAAATACAGTATAAAATTAATAAACACGAAATCAATGACGTGACAATTTTTTTCGTTTTCGAAAATTCGAATTTCCAATTTTGAAAATATTTTTAACAGTGCAATAATTATGTTAAATATTAATAATATTTTTTAGCGTATTTCTTATGAAATACATTCGCATGATCGTTAAACTTGCTAAAACATTATTTTGGATTGTTTTGCTGAAATTTTAATTTAAATATTTCAATTTTTGTATTACCGCCATCTGATTTCAAACAGAAGCTACACGTCCATTTTATTTTTTTAAATATATTTAATTAGTCGAGTTTATAAGTAGGTCGCACTACTGGCTTATTATAACAAAAACACTTGAACGAATGGTATGACGTCATAACATAAAGATGGGTTTGTAAATAAGGGGATTTTATATATTAAGTTCGAATTTTAACCTGACGGCTTGTATATCTAGGAACGCTTTGAGAAGACACAGACTGATAGACGGACGGACAAACGGACAGACTGACAGACAGACATCATTTCGAAACCTACTTTTTCGGACTCAGGGGACCTCAAAACAGATATATCTTCATTAATGCCTTATACATAATATTTGGGGTTACAGCTCCCAGATTCCGCGAAACAGAAAATTTATTTTGCAAATATTTCCAAAATATAAAATTTACAGAAAACATGAAAAAATAAAAACAATCTTTAGTGCGTTTTTTTATTCGCTATCCGGAGCTGCTATCGAGAGCCGTCATATGAAAATAGCTCCGGATAGAAGCTCCATATAAATAGGTAGAGCTAAATATTTTTTATTTCACTTTTTCACTTATAAATTGAATTAAAAATTATATTTTGACGTTATATAAATGGAATTTACCAATAAACAGCACGTCAAATTTAAATTTGGGTGTAGAAAATTGACTGCTCCGCATAGCAGCTATCGGGAGCGAATAAAAAAACACAGCACTTAATTAAGTTTGCAAGAAATTTGTATTATAATAGTTTTGTATTATAAAATTCGCTGTTCGTAAAAGAAAGTCGTGTGTTGGCCACACCTCCATTTTTTATGTTTGTATTGCAATAAAACTGTATTACATTCAAACAATTTTATTTAATAAACCTACATACTTATAAGGAAATGAATATATACGCAGAAAATTGTTTCTTTTCAAAACCAACACAAATGTCTTATACAAGCCATATTATTTCCATGACGCACGCATATTATTAAATCCAAAACCTACTATTTTCTGTAAGTGTTAGTGATATTTTATACTGTTTTTGATACAAACTACAATTTAAAATCAATGTATGTAAAGATTATACTGTATTATGACGCTAATACTTACAGAAATAGTAGGTTTTATTTTGGGTTTGTACGGCAATAATATGGCTTGTATAAGACATTTGTGTTGATTTTGTTCCTTTTCAAAACACATACAAGAAAAAAATCGTAGCCTTCTAAGTGAAATAGGTTTTTACGGTAATTGTGTGTTGTTGCGGTTTGTAATTTTGAACTAAAATCAGTTAGACATAATTATTCGATAAGCGAGGATGCACAATATAAAAATATTTTTTAAACGTGGTAATACATAGGAACATATTTAAACTGAGTAGGTGAAAGTGGGGGGTCCCAGCTCAATCCCATTTGGGATGAATTTTTATATGTAAATTACAACAATACAAACGATTACATATGTTTTTTTATATGAAGATTACAGTAGAACCACGATAATTAAATCTCTATATAAAATGTAAACGTAAGTATATAATTTTATTAAAAATCCGTTGTTCAACTGTACATTAACTGTACAATATTTTTTTAAGACATTTTGTTAGATGGCAGCACAGTCATAAACTTTAAGCTTTGAACTTTTTAATATTAATTAACTTTTCGATAGATGGTGCACATTTCTTACAGTTTTATTATCAACCACGATAACTAAAACTCTATATAAATGTATCTAAAATCAGGTATTCAACTGTAAATTATTGTTATTTTCCAACTTTATCTGTAGATGTCACTTTTAAAAGCTTATTTTATGTACATGGTTTGTAACTTGGTTCAATATACAGTTTTATTATCAAGCACGATAACTAAAACTCCATATAAAAATATTCAAAATCAGGTACTCAACTGTAAATTATTATTTTTCCAAGTTTATCTGTAGATGTCACCTTTTAAAGTTTATTTTATGTACATGGTTTGTAACTTGGTTCATCATATATTGCATAATTTAACTTTGATACAAATAGAATGGTAGTACCTACCTGCATTGTATACAGTTGTATCATCAACCATGACAACTAAAACTTTATAATATAAATTTATTCAAAAATCAGGTACTCAACTGTAATAAAATAAAAAATATTGATTAAATATGGTTTGTAACTTAGACGAATACATTGTTTTACTTAATTGAAATTGGATAGTGCACAGTTATATTAATATTTTATAATATAACCTTGCCATTGAAAACTAGTTCAACGTACATTAAATAAAAACTGTAAAATGATATTTGTTTACAAATTTTTTTTTAAAGGTAATGAAAAAAAAAAAAAAAATAAAAATCATTTACATACATATATAACAAAAATCAATGTGAATAAACTGTAAACGTAATGAAAATTTATTAAGAAAAAATTACATAATTGAAATTGGATAGTACGTTATATGTATTAATATTTTATAATTTAACCTTGGCATTGAAATCTTGATCATAATTTTTTTATTTTACCAACTTTATCTGTATATCATCTTTTTAAACTATACATTTAACGAAAATAAAATTATTTTCGCGCACATTTCTTACAGTTTTATTATTAACCACGATAACTAAAACTCTATATAAATGTATCTAAAATCAGGTATTCAACTGTAAATTATTATTATTTTCCAAGTTTATCTGTAGATGTCACTTTAAAAGCTTATTTTATGTACATGGTTTGTAACTTGATTCAATATACAGTTTTATTATCAACCACGATAACTAAAACTCTATATGAATTTATTAAAAATCATGTATTCAACCGTATATTGTTATTTTTTAAAACTTTATCTGTAGATGTCACATTTCAAAGTTTATGTATATCATTAACTGTACAATATTTTTTAAAGACATTTTGTTAGATGGTAGCATAGTCATAAACTTTAAGCTTTGAACTTTTTAATATTAATTAACTTTTCGATAGATGGTGCACATTTCTTACAGTTTTATTATCAACCATGATAACTAAAACTCTATATAAATGTATCTAAAATCAGGTATTCAACTGTAAATGATTATTATTTTCCAACTTTATCTGTAGATGTCACTTTAAAAGCTTATTTCATGTACATGGTTTGTAACTTAGTTCAATATACAGTTTTATTATCAACCACGATAACTAAAATTCTATATGAATTTATCCAAAATCATGTATTCAACTGTATATTGTTATTTTTTAAAACTTTATCTGTAGATGTCACATTTCAAAGTTTATGTATATTTTGTAAATATGGTTTGTAACTTAAACGAATAATATTTATTTTTTAATTGAAATTGGATACTATAAAGTTATAATAATATTTTATAATTTAACCTTGGCATTGAAAAAAAAAAAACTAGTTCAACGTACAATAAATAAAAACTGTAAAATGTAATCAGCATAAAGTAAGAAAAGAAGATAAGAAAAAAAATTGCATCAAAATCATGTATTCAACTGTCTTTGAAAGTTTATTTTTTAGGCACTCAACTGTAATAAAGTAAAAAATATTGATTATGATTAATTTCTGCCTATGTAAGAGAAAAATATTTGAATTGAAGTGTATGCTACCTTTCAAAATTTGTATTATGTATATGGTTTATAACTTGGACGAATAATTTTTATCACATAATTGAAATCGGATAGTACAAAGTTATAATAATATTTTATAATTTAACCTTGGCATTTAAAAAGAAAACTAGTTCAATATACGTATATATAAACCGTAAGAAAAAATTACATAATTGAAATCGGATAGGACGTTATATGTATTAATATTTTATAATTTATCCTTGGCATTGAAATCTAGATCATAATTTTTTTTTTTTTTATTTTACCAACTTTATCTGTATATCATCTTTTAAACTACATTTGTCGAAAATAAAATGCTTCAATTAGAAATTTTTAAAGCTGTGAAAATAAACTTTGAATTGTTTGCACTTCATACAAAATTTAATTTAGAAGATGATTCCAACGTTAGTAAATTAACATCGTTTAATACTACGAATTATATAATAACTGAAGCTAGCGATTTTAATGCAATATTTTCCGAAATTGTTAATAATTTAAACATTAAAAGTGAAGATTTTCAAGAAAAAGAATCTGGCTGGGCTCTCGAAAAGATCATGTTTCTTGAACTTAATATCAACAAATATACTCCATTGCGAGGTTCTTCATATATTGATCTATCAGAAACTATTAAAAGAAAAAGAGCTATAATTAATATTCAAAATTCTGATCAGGCATGCTTTGCCTGGTCAATTATGGCATCTAGATATCCTAACGTAAAAAAACCTTATAGACATACATCATATCCACACTATTCTTCTGAATTGACTTTAGATGATATTAATTTGCCTATGCATCTAAAAGATATTTTAAAGTTTGAACAATTAAATAATATTAGTGTAAATGTATATGGTTTAGATGGTAATGAAATTGTGGGGGCATTATATTACACAAAATCTAAAAAACAGGAACATGTTAATTTGCTAATTTTAGAAGATGATGTAAATACTCACTATTGTTTGATCAAAAATTTTAGTGCGCTAGTGGGAAACCAGTTATCCAAAAGAGCAAATAAAAAATGGATTTGTGATGGATGTTTAACTTTTTTTTTTTTTTAGAAATGAGGAAGGTTTAAATAATCATTTGCAATATGGTTGTAATAAAATTAAATGTATTCTTCCTAATGAAGAAAATTGTATACTAAAGTTTAAAAACATCCAAAACAAAGAGCGAGTACTATTTATTATCTATTGCGATTTTGGAGCTGTACTAGCATCAATTTTTACATGTTTACCAAACGATAAAACCTCATTTACAGAAAACATTACAAAACATGAACCATGCAGCTTCGCATATTACATTAAGTGTTCATACGACGATAAACTTTCTAAGTTTGAATTGTATAGGGGTAAAGATTGTTGTCAAATTTTTATTGAAAAATTAAAAATCGATTTACAAGTAATTTATGATAAATTACATACAAACATAAAAATGATAACACTAACAAACGAAGAAAAAGAACAATATGACAATTCATCTACTTGTTATATATGTAAAGAAAGTTTTATTGACTGTTTGAATTATAAAGTAAGAGATCATTGCCATCTTACTGGAAAGTTCCGCGGAGCCGCTCATAACAATTGTAATTTAAATTATGGTTTACCTGACTTTGTACCAATTGTTTGTCATAATTTGAGTGGATATGATTCTCACTTTATTATCAAAGAACTTGGATTTGATACAGAAACAATTAATTTAATCGCTCAAAATAAGGAGAGATATGTATCTTTTACAAAACATTTTAAACTTTTAGATAATAAAACAATTAAATTAAGATTCATAGATTCATTCAAATTTATGTCTTCAAGTATTGATAATTTAAGTAAAAATCTTGAAGAAAATCAATTTAATGAAATACATAAATATTTTCCAAAGCAAAATGAATTTAATTTGGTTAGGAAGAAAGGTGTATTTCCATATGATTTTATTGATAATCATGAAAAGTTTAATCATACATGTTTACCCCCTCAATCTAGTTTCTATAATAAATTGAATGATTCCAATATTACCGAAGATCAGTATAATCATGCAACTAAAGTGTGGAATGAGTTTAAATGTAAGAATTTGGGGGATTATTCCGATTTATATTTAAAAACGGACGTTCTTCTCTTAGCTGACATTTTTGAAAATTTTAGAAATGTCTGTTTAGCCACTTACGATTTAGATCCAGCACACTATTACACTTCCCCAGGTTTAAGTTGGGATGCCATGTTGAAATTTACAAAAATCGAAATGGAATTGCTCACAGATATTAACATGATCAATTTCATTAACAAAGGGGTTCGTGGTGGATTAGCACAATGTTCGAAAAGATATAGTAAGGTGAATAATAAGTATATGAAAAATTATAAAGAAGATAAGGATTCTTCATATCTTATTTATTTAGACGCTAATAATTTATACGGATATGCTATGAGTCAATATCTTCTATATGCGAACTTTAAATGGCTAAATGAAAGCGAAATTGATAAGTTTAATATACATTCAACAAGTGATGAGGCGGACCTTGGATATATTTTAGAAGTTGATTTGGAGTACCCAGAAAATCTTCACAAAACACATAATGATTTACCATTTTGTGTGGAAAATGCTAAACCTGGTTATGCATCATCCAAACAAAATAAGCTGTTGGCTAACCTTAATCATAAGTTTAATTATGTCATTCATCAAAAAAAATTTAAAACAATGTCTAAGCGAAGGTTTGATTTTAAAGAAAATACACAGAGTATTAGAATTCAGTCAAAAACCTTGGCTTAAGACATATATTGATCTGAATACGAGGCTTCGGACCTTAGCTAAAAATTGTTTGATTCATAATTTAAAGGAGTTAGAAATAGTTAAAATGTTAAAGTTTATTAAAATTTAAAGTTAAGACAATAATAAATTTCTGATCACGACAACATTGATAAACCAATTAACAATCTTAATGATTCATAATTTAAAGGAGTTAGAAATAGTTAAAATGTTAAAGTTCAAAAGTTTATTAAAATTTAAAGTTAAGACAAAAAATAAATTTCTGATCATGACAACATTGATAAACCAACAAAAAAAAAAAAAATTAGAATGCAAAAACAAATTAAAATTCACACACGAATTTTGTTACCATTTTGTTACCATTTCGCTACCATTTATTTGCGCAAAGTTAAAGGTTTATTAAAAGATAATGCGGAACAAATAAACAATGAACAATTAAAATTTAAAAAATTGCGGGCCTTTCGCGGGCTTCTGTAGATGTTACATTTAAAAGCTTATTTTATGTACATGGTTTGTAACTTGGGTCAATATACAATAAACAATTAAAATTTACAACTAACAATCTTAATGATTCATAATTTAAAGGAGTTAGAAATTATAGTTAAAATGTTAAAGTTCAAAAGTTCATTAAAATTTAAAGTTAAGACAAAAAATAAATTTCTGTACATGACAACATCGATAAACTAACTAACAATCTTAATGATTCATAAACATAATTTAGCATATGATATTGAGATCGCTGACCTTGCGCGAGCATATGATCTAAAAGATACAATTTTTAAAAACAAATAAATTGTTCAGGTTAATTAAAATGTAGGATGATTTAACATCAGTATAATATAGTCAACTCTAAACATAAAAAATCTGAAACAAAACATAAAACTAAATATGAAAATATCTAATTGTTAATACGAACAATATCGTTAATATTTTTCCCCTGTTGCGACAATTTACATAAGATTTCATGAGAAAGCGATATTAAGTATGAGATTGATGAATGAATATGAAATAAATTAATAACATACAGTAGTAAACTCTCTCTCTCTCTCTCTCTCTCTCCATATTATCTTATAGAAAGAATAAGAATTAAGTTTACTGACCTTGCATACATATGCCATATGATGTTACATATTTAATTATTTAGAATATTAAAATGTATGACAATTCAATTCGATGATGCAACAATTTTATTCATGACGAAATAATAGTTTTTCTTTATTGCTGTCAATTATATTCAATTTACATAAGAACATATGCACGGTCATTTGATTATGAAATGAGATTAGCTAAATGAAAACAAAATAGAATACTATAACACAGCTGTAAATTTTTTCTCTATATTATCTTATAGAAATATATAGAATAAGAATTAAGTTTACTGACCTTGAATTCATACGTTTGTAATATATAAAATAAAATTTATTAAAAACAAATCAATTACTTAGGCTAATTAAAATACAGGATGATGTAATATTTAGAACCTATCAAAATTATTATGATGGTATATGAAATTTATATTTTTAGATGGTCCTTTCAGTATGAAAGTCGTTTTATTTGTAGTTGCTTGATAAAGAATAAATCTATCACAGATTATTATGTGAAGAATAAAAATATAGTTTAGTGTGGTCAAAATTAAATGTAAAATGAAAAGATCGTTATACATAAGTAATAAAACTCAATAATTCAAACTCTCTATAGATAAACAATCCAAATTCAATGTTCATATCATATTCAAGATATTATTAATCGAGTATATAAATTAATTGGATTTATATTTCGTATTTGTACTGACTTTACCAATCACGACTCATTGATTTCATTATTTAATTCTTTGATTCGTAGTATATTGGAGTATCGTTCGTCTATATGGAATCCTCAATATAAAGTGTACATCGACTCAATTGAAAGGATACAACAAAAATTTACGCGATTTTTATCTTATAAATTAAAAATTCCTTACGATAATTATAATAACAGGTTGATAATGTTTAAATTAATATCGCTTAAAAAGTTCAAAAGTTTATTAAAATTTAAAATTAAGACATTGAATTTTTCCTTAACCGACAATGCCATCTTCACAAAGTAATAATTAGATTTTTTTTGTTTGACGAAATTAAAATTCACTAGAACTTGAATTACATGTCTCTAAGTATATATACAAATTTATTTAACCATATTTCACCGGTTGACTGTACGTAAAAACTAGAACTAACACAAAGCAAGTACGATAAGGTGGACACAATTTCAGACAGGGACTTTGATCAGTTTGGAGAAATACAATGCAAAAAGAGTAATGATTCATAATTTAAAGGAGTTAGAAATAGTTAAAATGTTAAAGTTTAAAAGTTTATTAAAGTCAAAGTTAAAACAAAAAAAAATAACGTTTATGCTGTTGTAATTTCCTTCGCATGTGAAAAACAAAAATAATTCGCGGGCCGGGGCCATAAACGTTTATGCTGTTGTAATTTCCTTCGCATGTGAAAAACAAAAATAATTCGCGGACCCCAATTTAAAAAATTGCGGGCCTTTCGCGGGCTTCTGTAGATGTCACTTTTAAAAGCTTATTTTATGTACATGGTTTGTAACTTGGTTCAATATACAATAAACAATTAAAATTTAAACAATTGTAGGCCTTTTTAGAAGAACGCAAAAACAAAAATTAAAATTTGAACGCGACTCATTTTCATTAAAACTAGAAATTTTGCCATACATAAACGTTTATGCTGTTGTAATTTCCTTCGCCTGTGAAAAACAAAAATAATTCGCGGACCCCCGCGGGCTTTGCCCGCGGGGTCCGCTTTGCGGACCAGGGGTCCGCGAATTATTTTTGTTTTTCACAGGCGAAGGAAATTACAACAGCATAAACGTTTATGTATGGCAAAATTTCTAGTTTTAATGAAAATGAGTCGCGTTCAAATTTTAATTTTTGTTTTTGCGTTCTTCTAAAAAGGCCTACAATTGTTTAAATTTTAATTGTTTATTGTATATTGAACCAAGTTACAAACCATGTACATAAAATAAGCTTTTAAAAGTGACATCTACAGAAGCCCGCGAAAGGCCCGCAATTTTTTAAATTGGGGTCCGCGAATTATTTTTGTTTTTCACATGCGAAGGAAATTACAACAGCATAAACGTTTATGGCCCCGGCCCGCGAATTATTTTTGTTTTTCACATGCGAAGGAAATTACAACAGCATAAACGTTATTTTTTTTTGTTTTAACTTTGACTTTAATAAACTTTTAAACTTTAACATTTTAACTATTTCTAACTCCTTTAAATTATGAATCATTACTCTTTTTGCATTGTATTTCTCCAAACTGATCAAAGTCCCTGTCTGAAATTGTGTCCACCTTATCGTACTTGCTTTGTGTTAGTTCTAGTTTTTACGTACAGTCAACCGGTGAAATATGGTTAAATAAATTTGTATATATACTTAGAGACATGTAATTCAAGTTCTAGTGAATTTTAATTTCGTCAAACAAAAAAAATCTAATTATTACTTTGTGAAGATGGCATTGTCGGTTAAGGAAAAATTCAATGTCTTAATTTTAAATTTTAATAAACTTTTGAACTTTTTAAGCGATATTAATTTAAACATTATCAACCTGTTATTATAATTATCGTAAGGAATTTTTAATTTATAAGATAAAAATCGCGTAAATTTTTGTTGTATCCTTTCAATTGAGTCGATGTACACTTTATATTGAGGATTCCATATAGACGAACGATACTCCAATATACTACGAATCAAAGAATTAAATAATGAAATCAATGAGTCGTGATTGGTAAAGTCAGTACAAATACGAAATATAAATCCAATTAATTTATATACTCGATTAATAATATCTTGAATATGATATGAACATTGAATTTGGATTGTTTATCTATAGAGAGTTTGAATTATTGAGTTTTATTACTTATGTATAACGATCTTTTCATTTTACATTTAATTTTGACCACACTAAACTATATTTTTATTCTTCACATAATAATCTGTGATAGATTTATTCTTTATCAAGCAACTACAAATAAAACGACTTTCATACTGAAAGGACCATCTAAAAATATAAATTTCATATACCATCATAATAATTTTGATAGGTTCTAAATATTACATCATCCTGTATTTTAATTAGCCTAAGTAATTGATTTGTTTTTAATAAATTTTATTTTATATATTACAAACGTATGAATTCAAGGTCAGTAAACTTAATTCTTATTCTATATATTTCTATAAGATAATATAGAGAAAAAATTTACAGCTGTGTTATAGTATTCTATTTTGTTTTCATTTAGCTAATCTCATTTCATAATCAAATGACCGTGCATATGTTCTTATGTAAATTGAATATAATTGACAGCAATAAAGAAAAACTATTATTTCGTCATGAATAAAATTGTTGCATCATCGAATTGAATTGTCATACATTTTAATATTCTAAATAATTAAATATGTAACATCATATGGCATATGTATGCAAGGTCAGTAAACTTAATTCTTATTCTTTCTATAAGATAATATGGAGAGAGAGAGAGAGAGAGAGAGAGTTTACTACTGTATGTTATTAATTTATTTCATATTCATTCATCAATCTCATACTTAATATCGCTTTCTCATGAAATCTTATGTAAATTGTCGCAACAGGGGAAAAATATTAACGATATTGTTCGTATTAACAATTAGATATTTTCATATTTAGTTTTATGTTTTGTTTCAGATTTTTTATGTTTAGAGTTGACTATATTATACTGATGTTAAATCATCCTACATTTTAATTAACCTGAACAATTTATTTGTTTTTAAAAATTGTATCTTTTAGATCATATGCTCGCGCAAGGTCAGCGATCTCAATATCATATGCTAAATTATGTTTATGAATCATTAAGATTGTTAGTTAGTTTATCGATGTTGTCATGTACAGAAATTTATTTTTTGTCTTAACTTTAAATTTTAATGAACTTTTGAACTTTAACATTTTAACTATAATTTCTAACTCCTTTAAATTATGAATCATTAAGATTGTTAGTTGTAAATTTTAATTGTTTATTGTATATTGACCCAAGTTACAAACCATGTACATAAAATAAGCTTTTAAATGTAACATCTACAGAAGCCCGCGAAAGGCCCGCAATTTTTTAAATTTTAATTGTTCATTGTTTATTTGTTCCGCATTATCTTTTAATAAACCTTTAACTTTGCGCAAATAAATGGTAGCGAAATGGTAACAAAATGGTAACAAAATTCGTGTGTGAATTTTAATTTGTTTTTGCATTCTAATTTTTTTTTTTTTTGTTGGTTTATCAATGTTGTCATGATCAGAAATTTATTTTTTGTCTTAACTTTAAATTTTAATAAACTTTTGAACTTTAACATTTTAACTATTTCTAACTCCTTTAAATTATGAATCATTAAGATTGTTAATTGGTTTATCAATGTTGTCGTGATCAGAAATTTATTATTGTCTTAACTTTAAATTTTAATAAACTTTAACATTTTAACTATTTCTAACTCCTTTAAATTATGAATCAAACAATTTTTAGCTAAGGTCCGAAGCCTCGTATTCAGATCAATATATGTCTTAAGCCAAGGTTTTTGACTGAATTCTAATACTCTGTGTATTTTCTTTAAAATCAAACCTTCGCTTAGACATTGTTTTAAATTTTTTTTGATGAATGACATAATTAAACTTATGATTAAGGTTAGCCAACAGCTTATTTTGTTTGGATGATGCATAACCAGGTTTAGCATTTTCCACACAAAATGGTAAATCATTATGTGTTTTGTGAAGATTTTCTGGGTACTCCAAATCAACTTCTAAAATATATCCAAGGTCCGCCTCATCACTTGTTGAATGTATATTAAACTTATCAATTTCGCTTTCATTTAGCCATTTAAAGTTCGCATATAGAAGATATTGACTCATAGCATATCCGTATAAATTATTAGCGTCTAAATAAATAAGATATGAAGAATCCTTATCTTCTTTATAATTTTTCATATACTTATTATTCACCTTACTATATCTTTTCGAACATTGTGCTAATCCACCACGAACCCCTTTGTTAATGAAATTGATCATGTTAATATCTGTGAGCAATTCCATTTCGATTTTTGTAAATTTCAACATGGCATCCCAACTTAAACCTGGGGAAGTGTAATAGTGTGCTGGATCTAAATCGTAAGTGGCTAAACAGACATTTCTAAAATTTTCAAAAATGTCAGCTAAGAGAAGAACGTCCGTTTTTAAATATAAATCGGAATAATCCCCCAAATTCTTACATTTAAACTCATTCCACACTTTAGTTGCATGATTATACTGATCTTCGGTAATATTGGAATCATTCAATTTATTATAGAAACTAGATTGAGGGGGTAAACATGTATGATTAAACTTTTCATGATTATCAATAAAATCATATAGAAATACACCTTTCTTCCTAACCAAATTAAATTCATTTTGCTTTGGAAAATATTTATGTATTTCATTAAATTGATTTTCTTCAAGATTTTTACTTAAATTATCAATACTTGAAGACATAAATTTGAATGTATCTATGAATCTTAATTTAATTGTTTTATTATCTAAAAGTTTAAAATGTTTTGTAAAAGATACATATCTCTCCTTATTTTGAGCGATTAAATTAATTGTTTCTGTATCAAATCCAAGTTCTTTGATAATAAAGTGAGAATCATATCCACTCAAATTATGACAAACAATTGGTACAAAGTCAGGTAAACCATAATTTAAATTACAATTGTTATGAGCGGCTCCGCGGAACTTTCCAGTAAGATGGCAATGGTCTCTTACTTTATAATTCAAACAGTCAATAAAACTTTCTTTACATATATAACAAGTAGATGAATTGTCATATTGTTCTTTTTCTTCGTTTGTTAGTGTTATCATTTTTATGTTTGTATGTAATTTATCATAAATTACTTGTAAATCGATTTTTAATTTTTCAATAAAAATTTGACAACAATCTTTACCCCTATACAATTCAAACTTAGAAAGTTTATCGTCGTATGAACACTTAATGTAATATGCGAAGCTGCATGGTTCATGTTTTGTAATGTTTTCTGTAAATGAGGTTTTATCGTTTGGTAAACATGTAAAAATTGGTGCTAGTACAGCTTCAAAATCGCAATAGATAATAAATGGTACTCGCTCTTTGTTTTGGATGTTTTTAAACTTTAGTATACAATTTTCTTCATTAGGAAGAATACATTTAATTTTATTACAACCATATTGCAAATGATTATTTAAACCTTCCTCATTTCTAAAAAAAGTTAAACATCCATCACAAATCCATTTTTTATTTGCTCTTTTGGATAACTGGTTTCCCACTAGCGCACTAAAATTTTTGATCAAACAATAGTGAGTATTTACATCATCTTCTAAAAATAGCAAATTAACATGTTCCTGTTTTTTAGATTTTGTGTAATATAATGGCCCCACAATTTCATTACCATCTAAACCATATACATTTACACTAATAATATTTAATTGTTCAAACTTTGAAATATCTTTTAGATGCATAGGCAAATTAATATCATCTAAAGTCAATTCCGAAGAATAGTGTGGATATGATGTATGTCTATAAGGTTTTTTTACGTTAGGATATCTAGATGCCATAATTGACCAGGCAAAGCATGCCTGATCAGAATTTTGAATATTAATTATAGCTCTTTTTCTTTTAATAGTTTCTGGTAGATCAATATATGAAGAACCTCGCAATGGAGTATATTTGTTGATATTAAGTTCAAGAAACATGATCTTTTCGAGAGCCCAGCCAGATTCTTTTTCTTGAAAATCTTCACTTTTAATGTTTAAATTATTAACAATTTCGGAAAATATTGCATTAAAATCGCTAGCTTCAGTTATTATATAATTCGTAGTATTAAACGATGTTAATTTACTAACGTTGGAATCATCTTCTAAATTAAATTTTGTATGAAGTGCAAACAATTCAAAGTTTATTTTCGCAGCTTTAAAAATTTCTAATTGAAGCATTTTATTTTCGCCAAATGTAGTTTAAAAGATGATATACAGATAAAGTTGGTAAAATAAAAAAAAAAAAAATTATGATCAAGATTTCAATGCCAAGGATAAATTATAAAATATTAATACATATAACGTCCTATCCGATTTCAATTATGTAATTTTTTTTCTTATCTTCTTTTCTTACTTTATGCTGATTACATATTACGGTTTTTATATATACGTATATTGAACTAGTTTTCTTTTTAAATGCCAAGGTTAAATTATAAAATATTATTATAACTTTGTACTATCCGATTTCAATTATGTGATAAAAATTATTCGTCCAAGTTATAAACCATATACATAATACAAATTTTGAAAGGTAGCATACACTTCAATTCGAATATTTTTCTCTTACATATACAGAAATTAATCATAATCAATATTTTTTACTTTATTACAGTTGAGTGCCTAAAAAATAAACTTTCAAAGACAGTTGAATACATGATTTTGATGCAATTTTTTTTCTTATCTTCTTTTCTTACTTTATGCTGATTACATTTTACAATTTTTATTTATTGTACGTTGAACTAGTTTTTTTTTTCAATGCCAAGGTTAAATTATAAAATATTATTATAACTTTATAGTATCCAATTTCAATTAAAAAATAAATATTATTCGTTTAAGTTACAAACCATATTTACAGAATATACATAAACTTTGAAATGTGACATCTACAGATAAAGTTTTAAAAAATAACAATATACAGTTGAATACATGATTTTGGATAAATTCATATAGAATTTTAGTTATCGTGGTTGATAATAAAACTGTATATTGAACTAAGTTACAAACCATGTACATAAAATAAGCTTTTAAAATGACATCTACAACCATGTACATAAAATAAGCTTTTAAAAGTGACATCTACAGATAAAGTTGGAAAATAACAATAATTTACAGTTGAATATCTGATTTTAGATACATTTATATAGAGTTTTAGTTATCGTGGTTGATAATAAAACTGTATATTGAACCAAGTTACAAACCATGTACATAAAATAAGCTTTTAAAGTGACATCTACAGATAAAGTTGGAAAATAATAATAATTTACAGTTGAATACCTGATTTTAGATACATTTATATAGAGTTTTAGTTATCGTGGTTGATAATTAAACTGTAAGAAATGTGCACCATCTATCGAAAAGTTAATTAATATTAAAAAGTTCAAAGCTTAAAGTTTATGACTGTGCTGCCATCTAACAAAATGTCTTAAAAAAATATTGTACAGTTAATGTACAGTTGAACAACGGATTTTTAATAAAATTATATACTTACGTTTACATTTTATATAGAGATTTAATTATCGTGGTTCTACTGTAATCTTCATATAAAAAAACATATGTAATCGTTTGTATTGTTGTAATTTACATATAAAAATTCATCCCAAATGGGATTGAGCTGGGATCCCCCACTTTCACCTACTACAGCCGAAAATAAAAAAAATTGTGGCTATCAGCTAAAGTAAATAGGATACATGGATTTTAATAAAAAAATTTGTAAAAAGCTTTACGAGGAAAACTTTGTTTCACCTAATCGCGGAAAATATCGGGGGCGCGATAGGGTTTCGCGAGTTTTCCATAATTTTTCACGACAAATTGGAGCCAGGTATGGCTGGGATAACTCAATCTGCATTACCATTTTTAATTTTCGGCTGTAACCTTCCGGCTGGAGTAATACATTCTGCATTACCGACTTTCCACTTTCGGCTAACTTTATCAGTATACTATATTCTACTATATTCGATAATCTATTTTTGTTCTACGTAATACCAGGATTAATTAGAGAAAAGGTTAAGCGTTGAATTGGAATTTTAAAAGAGCAATAACTGACGTTAAATTTGTTTGACTCGTGAACCGGTTTGTTCCTTCAATAAAACAGTTACGACTCACAAAATTTGTAAATTATTAGGTTTCCCATACTTCATACAACATCTAAATTTTGCGTTTGCTTATTCTAATCACATTTCTCAAAAATCACTCATAAAATTTTATCGTTAAAATTAAAATTAAATCGCATTTTCATCATTAATTAATTCTGGTTTAAAACTCTAATCGTGTTTGGCATCAGCCGTTTTGACGTAGATATTTACTTATTTTAAAAATATTAATATATAAAATGAGATGCGACACTGTACATCTTAAGGATAAAACAAAATTCGGTGATTATTCTCAAAAGCCATATTTAATTAAACTCAAATCACTAATCTCATTAATTCAAGGATTTTCATAATTATTCCTTAGTTTCAAATAACGCAAAAAAAAAAAAAAAACGAAAGAATTAATTTCGCAATGACGCTATAATTTTTTTATGACACCTCTAGAGAGCCAAACATAAAAAAATATTTCGTAGCTAAGCTACATTTCTAAATCTTTTCGTGTTTCTTTCCCTCTTCATGTTTGCCCAAAATACAAAATTAATTTATTTTTTGGGTTTTTTCTTATTTCGAATAAAATCGATTTTCCTAGAATTACATTATACATTACATTTATAAAGATAATAACAAACAAAGTATAATTTTAAGCATAATGAAACGGAAATTTAAGGATAAATAAATTGAAAAGTTGGATTAGCTGATGTTTAAAAAATGAGTTTCAATGTATTTTGGTTTTTGATGAAAAATCAATAAACAGCTCTATAATACCCAAGCGAGTGCCCCGGGCATCAATTCTACCATAATATTTAAATAAACAAATATTTTATTGTACATGTAAACGATTATTGTCATGACTCATGACCATCAACATTTATTTTGTTCAGCGAATGAATCTCAATGAGTTTTGTTAAAAACAAGAAAAATGTAAAACGTGAATCCACGTGTATCGCGCTTTTTATTATTATGATTATCGCAAGCGTTTCATACATAAACAACATAAAATATTATATTTGTTTAATAAACTAATAAAGGCAACATAAAAACACTGTTCGCAGTATTTATTATATATACAAGACAAGTCAAACAGTTTATTCGTGGTATTTTTAGTATACCAGTTAGATTTTCATTTGAATAATAATCCAAATATACGACAACTCGTACGTACAAAAAAAAGCTTTTTATGATAACTTTTATGATGTAGGGTTGTTTTCTGTTCCGAAGATCTGATTGTAAAATAAAAAATTATAACTTTTAATTACGGAATAAAATTGTTTTGAAAAATGATAAAATATGGTTTAAAATGAATGATTAGAGCAATGAATAGCATGTTGATCGTTTTGCACAATAACAAATTTTTTAATAGAGAAACCCAACAAGATTGAACGTCTGTTGGTGAACCATAAAATAGCTGGTTCATTTAACTACCGTCGATTATAAAATTTTCCATTCGAAGATATGGTGGCAATATAGAGGTATCAATCATCGAAATCGGAGCACATTTGCAGATTTTCGAATTTTGAGGCTATGAATTTGTGGGCTATAGTTCAGTTGATTTTCAAAAAAATTGAATTTTCCACGGAACGTGTAGAAATATTCGACCGATCCAAATAGCCGTCTGTATAACAATTACAGGTCTCAACGCCTATTGATAGAGGTATCAATCATCGAAATCGGTTCACATTTGCAGATTATCGAATTTTGTGGCTCTAAATTTGTGGGCTATAGTTCAGTTGATTTCCAAAAAAATTGAATTTTCCACGAAACGTGTAGAAATACTCGACCGATCCAAATGGCCGTTTGTATGACAATTACAGGTCTCAACGCCTATTGATAGAGGTATCAATCATCGAAATCGGATCACATTTGCAGATTTTCGATTTTTGTGGTTCTGAATTTGTGGGCTATAGTTCAGTTGATTTCCAAAAAAATTGAATTTTCCATGAAACGTTCAGAAATATTCGACCGATCCAAATGGCCGTTTGTATGACAATTACAGGTCTCAACGCCTATTGATAAAGGTATCAATTATCGAAATCCGAGCACATTTGCAGATTTTCGATTTTTGTGGTTCTGAATTTGTGGGCTATAGTTCAGTTGATTTTCAAAAACATTGAATTTTCCACGGAACGTTGACAATTACAGGTCTCAGCGCCTATTGATTTAGGTATCAATCATCGAAATCGGAGCACATTTGCAGATTTTCGAATTTTGTGGCTCTGAATTTGTGGGCTATAATTCAGTTGATTTCCAAAAAAATTGAATTTTCCACGGAACATGTAGAAATATTCCACCGATCCTAATGGCCGTTTGTATGACAATTACAGGTCTCAACGCCTATTGATAGAGGTATCAATCATCGAAATCGGATGACATTAGCAGATTTTCGAATTTTGTGGCTCTGAATATGTGGGCTATAGTTCAGTTGATTTCCAAAAAAATTGAATTTTCCACGAAACGTGTAGAAATATTCGACCGATCCAAATGGTCGTTTGTATGACAATTACAGGTCTCAACGCCTATTGATAGAGGTATCAATCATCGAAATCGGATCACATTTGCAGATTTTCGATTTTTGTGGTTCTGAATTTGTGGGCTATAGTTCAGTTGATTTCCAAAAAAATTGAATTTTCCACGAAACGTTTAGAAATATTCGACCGATCCAAATGGCCGTTTGTATGACAATTACAGGTCTCAACGCCTATTGATAAAGGTATCAATTATCGAAATCGGAGCTCATTTGTAGATTTTCGAATTTTGTGGCTCTGAATTTGTGGGCTATAGTTCAGTTGATTTTCAAAAAAATTGAATTTTCCACGAAACGTGTAGAAATACTCGACCGATCCAAATGGCCGTTTGTATGACAATTACAGGTCTCAACGCCTATTGATAGAGGTATCAATCATCGAAATCGGATCACATTTGCAGATTTTCGATTTTTGTGGTTCTGAATTTGTGGGCTATAGTTCAGTTGATTTCCAAAAAAATTGAATTTTCCACGAAACGTTTAGAAATATTCGACCGATCCAAATGGCCGTTTGTATGACAATTACAGGTCTCAACGCCTATTGATAAAGGTATCAATTATCGAAATCGGAGCTCATTTGTAGATTTTCGAATTTTGTGGCTCTGAATTTGTGGGCTATAGTTCAGTTGATTTTCAAAAAAATTGAATTTTCCTCGAAACGTGTAGAAATATTCGACCGATCCAAATGGCCGTTTGTATGACAATTACAGGTCTCAACGCCTATTGATAGAGGTATCAATCATCGAAATCGGATCACATTTGCAGATTTTCGATTTTTGTGGTTCTGAATTTGTGGGCTATAGTTCAGTTGATTTCCAAAAAAATTGAATTTTCCACGAAACGTGTAGAAATACTCGACCGATCCAAATGGCCGTTTGTATGACAATTACAGGTCTCAACGCCTATTGATAGAGGTATCAATCATCGAAATCGGATCACATTTGCAGATTTTCGATTTTTGTGGTTCTGAATTTGTGGGCTATAGTTCAGTTGATTTCCAAAAAAATTGAATTTTCCACGAAACGTTTAGAAATATTCGACCGATCCAAATGGCCGTTTGTATGACAATTACAGGTCTCAACGCCTATTGATAAAGGTATCAATTATCGAAATCGGAGCACATTTGCAGATTTTAGATTTTTGTGGTTCTGAATTTGTGGGCTATAGTTCAGTTGATTTTCAAAAACATTGAATTTTCCACGGAACGTTGACAATTACAGGTCTCAGCGCCTATTGATTTAGGTATCAATCATCGAAATCGGAGCACATTTGCAGATTTTCGAATTTTGTGGCTCTGAATTTGTGGGCTATAATTCAGTTGATTTCCAAAAAAATTGAATTTTCCACGGAACATGTAGAAATATTCCACCGATCCTAATGGCCGTTTGTATGACAATTACAGGTCTCAACGCCTATTGATAGAGGTATCAATCATCGAAATCGGATGACATTTGCAGATTTTCGAATTTTGTGGCTCTGAATATGTGGGCTATAGTTCAGTTGATTTCCAAAAAAATTGAATTTTTCACGAAACGTGTAGAAATATTCGACCGATCCAAATGGTCGTTTGTATGACAATTACAGGTCTCAACGCCTATTGATAGAGGTATCAATCATCGAAATCGGATCACATTTGAAGATTTTCGATTTTACTGGTTCTGAATTTGTGGGCTATAGTTCAGTTGATTTCCAAAAAAATTGAATTTTCCACGAAACGTTTAGAAATATTCGACCGATCCAAATGGCCGTTTGTATGACAATTACAGGTCTCAACGCCTATTGATAAAGGTATCAATTATCGAAATCGGAGCACATTTGCAGATTTTCGATTTTTGTGGTTCTGAATTTGTGGGCTATAGTTCAGTTGATTTTCAAAAACATTGAATTTTCCACGGAACGTTGACAATTACAGGTCTCAGCGCCTATTGAGTTAGGTATCAATCATCGAAATCGGAGCACATTTGCAGATTTTCGAATTTTGTGGCTCTGAATTTGTGGGCCATAATTCAGTTGATTTCCAAAAAAATTGAATTTTCCACGAAACGTTTAGAAATATTCGACGGATCCAAATGGCCGTTTGTATGACAATTACAGGTCTCAACGCCTATTGATAGAGGTATCAATCATCGAAATCGGATCACATTTGCAGATTTTCGATTTTTGTGGTTCTGAATTTGTGGGCTATAGTTCAGTTGATTTCCAAAAAAATTGAATTTTCCACGAAACGTGTAGAAATACTCGACCGATCCAAATGGCCGTTTGTATGACAATTACAGGTCTCAACGCCTATTGATAGAGGTATCAATCATCGAAATCGGATCACATTTGCAGATTTTCGATTTTTGTGGTTCTGAATTTGTGGGCTATAGTTCAGTTGATTTCCAAAAAAATTGAATTTTCCACGAAACGTGTAGAAATATTCCACCGATCCTAATGGCCGTTTGTATGACAATTACAGGTCTCAACGCCTATTGATAGAGGTATCAATCATCGAAATCGGATCACATTTGCAGATTTTCGAATTTTGTGGCTCTGAATATGTGGGCTATAGTTCAGTTGATTTCCAAAAAAATTGAATTTTCCACGAAACGTGTAGAAATATTCGACCGATCCAAATGGTCGTTTGTATGACAATTACTGGTCTCAACGCCTATTGATAGAGGTATCAATCATCGAAATCGGATCACATTTGCAGATTTTCGATTTTTGTGGTTCTGAATTTGTGGGCTATAGTTCAGTTGATTTCCAAAAAAATTGAATTTTCCACGAAACGTTTAGAAATATTCGACCGATCCAAATGGCCGTTTGTATGACAATTACAGGTCTCAACGCCTATTGATTTAGGTATCAATCATCGAAATCGAAGCACATTTGCAGATTTTCGAATTTTGTGGCTCTGAACTTGAGGGCTATAGTTCAGTTGATTTTCAAAAAAATTGAATTTTCCTCGAAACGTGTAGAAATATTCGACCGATCCAAATGGCCGTTTGTATGACAATTACAGGTCTCAACGCCTATTGATAGAGGTATCAATCATCGAAATCGGATCACATTTGCAGATTTTCGATTTTTGTGGCTCTGAATATGTGGGCTATAGTTCAGTTGATTTGCAAAAAAATTGAATTTTCCACGAAACGTGTTGAAATATTCGACCGATCCAAATGGTCGTTTGTATGACAGTTACTGGTCTCAACGCCTATTGATAGAGGTATCAATCATCGAAATCGGAGCACATTTGCAGATTTTCGAATTTTGTGGCTCTGAACTTGTGGGCTATAGTTCAGTTGATTTTCAAAAAAATTGAATTTTCCTCGAAACGTGTAGAAATATTCGACCGATCCAAATGGCCGTTTGTATGACAATTACAGGTCTCAACGCCTATTGATAAAGGTATCAATCATCGAAATCGGAGCTCATTTGTAGATTTTCGAATTTTGTGGCTCTGAATTTGTGGGCTATAGTTCAGTTGATTTTCAAAAAAATTGAATTTTCCACGAAACGTGTAGAAATATTCGACCGATCCAAATGGCCTTTTGTATGACAACTACAGGTCTCGACGCCTATTGATTGAGGTTTCATTCATCGAAATCGGAGCACATTTGCAGATTTTTGAATTTTGTGGCTCGGAATTTGTAGGCTATAGTTCAATTGATTTTCAAAAAAAAATTGTATTTTCCACGAAACGTGTAGAAATACTCGACCGATCCAAATGGCCGTTTGTATGACAATTACAGGTCTCAACGCTTATTGGTAAACGTAACAATCATCGAAATCGGAGCACATTTGTGTACAGATGCGTACGGAGACATACAGTTGTGGTATTTGTAATAACGGTTAAACAATGGCCTGGGATCCAAACGGCTAAGGAAGTTGGTTAATCATGCAGCCGTCAGAGTGGCCGACTATTCACTAAAGCCTCGATTTGTGTAAAGAAACTATATAAGTCCTTGAATATCAATGGAATATCTACAGCTCGCTTCATATGAAATTGTATTGCCTTGATGTTGGCTTCCTAAAGGCCTCTAAAAGTAGGAGTTCTTGGCGGAATGAAAATAAATCGCATGCTATTTTTGCAGCATGATATCAGCGCTTACAATTTTCCCGATTATCTCAAACAAAAGGAAAAAACTTCAGTAAGAGAGTTTTTGCAACAATAAAATTACTTCCATTTTCCTAATGAATATCAGTTGATGATTTAATTAAACACCAATAATAAAAGTGAGGTGTGACCAAGACACGACTTTCTTTTACGAACAGCGAATTTTGAAAACTTTAAACATGAAGTTGAAAAAAAATTAAACATGAAGTTGCCGTTCGATTAGTTAGACATCTGGGCTACCAAACTGACAGACATATAGACCAACAGTTACCACTTCGAAACCAAATTTCCGGACTTCAGGACTCAACAAATCTGAAGGATGGCAATCTTTTTATTTTGTTTTATTTTTATTTATGTTTTTTTTTTTCATTGGAAACGGTTTGTATCCATTAGTTTTTCTGTAAACCTTATACTTTTTAATACTATTAAAGTTAGCTGAAAGTTTTCTGCCGAAAGTAAAAATATTGATAATGCAGATATCTCAGCCGAAAGTTGCTAGGCGACATATTTCAGCCGAAACATATTTTATATAAAATGAAAAATTAACAAAAGAACGTATAAACTGGTATTTCCATGAAGTGATTTTACGGCTGAATGTATAGGCCCATTTTCGGTTGTCACTGCATACCTTAGGAATTTTACTATAAGATTATCTGATGAAGCCAAATACAAAATGTAAATTTTTTTTATAAATTCAGCTCTTCAAGTGTCATGTCTGGAAAGTAGTGCAATTAGTGTGGATAGCCAACAGTGATCCCAGTGCGATTAAATTACTCATTATTTAAAAATATTTTGGAAAAGGGTGAATTTACTGCTCTTTCTAATATTATATTCTGGAAAAGAGCCAGGACATATTTTGGACAAGGCGGAATATTTATATTTAATATTATTAGTTAAATAATCAAATTAAGGAATTTATAGACATGATGGCCTATATCATCATTCAAACGAATTTTTCCTGACTCCCCACATGAAACTTGTCTTGATATTTTTCCGGGGGTAACTGTTGGCTATGGACAATAATTGAACTACTTTCCAGACATGACACTTTAGTGGTTGAATTTATGCAAATTTTTAAATTCTATATCATGTTCCTCTCATGAAAATTAACTTGTAATTACAATCACAAACAAATGAGCCTTTATCCAGCAACATATTCACTATATGGAAATTCCAGTTTATAGATTGTTTTGTCAATTTTTCGTTTTAAATTAAATATATTTTGGCTGAAATATGTCGGATGGTAACTTTCGGCTGACATAGCCAATACACTATCTGCATTGCCGACATTTTATAACTTTCGGCTGTAAACTTTCGGCTAACTTTAACAAGGTTACTTTTTGAGACATCTGCAAAATAAATTTTCTGTTCCAATAGAATGACCTCTTCCGGTTGGCCGATTTGCACTATAATTCACTGTAACCTCCCAATTTATGAAAAAAACTTTAAATATAAACCTTCAGTTCGATTGGGTAGACTATCTGCGCTGTAGAGAGGACACATACTAACAGACAGAGAGACACTATTTCGAAACCCACTTTTTTGGACTCAGACCTTAGCGACTACTCACACCAAACGCGAACTGCGAGTTGCGAATAAATTCCAAACACGAATTCGCAAATTTAATTCACACTAAACGCGAGCGAATTTATATGTCAAAATCAATACCATCCATGATCAAATATTTCTAATAATACGGTAATTTTTTCCAAAACCTGTTTTTTTATATTATTCGTTTTAACAAAGTTTATAATACATAATTCGATATAAATAATATTATTTTAATCTTTAAAAATCATTTTGATCGTATTTGAAATGATTTATAAAAAAATACTCGTACGAATGTCAATACTCGTACGAATAAAAACTACGCGAGTGGAACGTAATTTTATTTTTTAGCGAATGCGCGAATATTTCATCTTTGTACGAATTTAGTAATTTTTCTTATTTTAAAGAATTTTTAGGGCTCAATTTAGTTTATTTTGAACAAAGTAATCGTAATTATATTATAAATCGAAAAATCCATTGTGTTTATGTGTATTTTATGTCAAAATTTTCTGAAAAATGGTTACTCGCAATTCGCTACTCGCGCTTGGTTTGAACAATCCCTAAAAATAGATAAATCTACAAAAATCTGAAAGTCCAAAATTTTCATGATTACTATATCTACTTTATTTTACTTACGTAAAACAAAGTTAAAATTAGAAAGTTTTCCAACCACTTGTGTTAACTGTTCACATACTAGAATAAAAAACTCCTCTAAGCCGCTTAGCATTGGTCCTTACCGCGCAACGAGGACAAGAAATTATAAAACATCCTTTTGTTATTAAATTGTAGTGGGTTGTATTTAATAAAAATCTAATAGGATCTTTGGCAAATGAATTTTTTTTCGGATATTTTTGGAATTTTATTTTTGTTAAGAATTCGAGAGTGTCCCCAAAATATCACACTGGTTTGATTAAAAATTAAATTTACAATGAGCATATAATATCAAAACGAATAATTTTAAGTATTAATGAAGATAAATTAATCGTTATTGGGGTCAGCTTTTCCTAAACTTAAAGCTGACGAAGCTCCACACAATATTTTATACTCATAATAACATATTTTAACACCAAACATGCCGTAAGATCGAAGATCACCCTTCAAAATCATAAACGATTAAAATATTAATACTATTGACAACAACAACATTTCATTTAAAATTTTGACAACAACAAAATATCTCACAGGTTTTATTGAAAATTTGATTATGAATTGGTATTTTTTTAGAAATCTGAAAACGAATTATGTTACTAAACGAAGTGTTAATAAAGAAAAATGAATCGTTGTTTGGTTCAGCTTTTTCTAAACTTAAAGCTGACGAAGCTCTATACAATATTCTATAGTCAACGAGCAGAACCTTTTTAATGCTTGAATGAATGCGTTTTTTGATTTATCAGTGCCCATCTTAATATGTACAGCGTTTGCCGCAAAACATATAAACAACGCAATTTACCCTTTAGCCATTTGCTGGTAGCCTCTATTCCGCATCAATTCTCTATTTATTGGTTGATTGGTCTAGCACAAGCCAAGCAACGGTGGCATACTTTCCAAGCGACGTCTCTGATACTTAATATCCAAATTTGGTATCTTAATCTTATCACGTTAATTAATTCTGTTGGGCCAGCATGTAAGTTATATTCTTGTAGATCCCTTGCAATTAAGTATCAACTCGGATTGTGGTTAGACAAGATAGTTGGATGTTTTGCTTCTTCTACCTACACCTAAAAATCAATCTTTATCCAGGAATGGGGATAGTATAAACAACATGATGTTTTCATCTATGGGTTTCTGTAGTGGCCAACCATCAATTTTTCTACAAAATTAAACGGATTGCACCAAATGCAGACTCACTTTTTCGGCCTTCACATATACATAACAAGTAATAAGCCGCTTTGCTTTGTCCGTTCCCCGTTTGCCCGCTCAAACGATTAAAAATATTTAAAGGCCAAATTTAATGTATCGTCTTCTTTTTTTCAAACGTTAAATGCAAATTTTGTGCAAAGGCTTCTTCGGTAGTTTGGCATCCTAGGTTATGCAAGTCATTTCAATTAAGCATTAACCATGACGGACAAACAAATAACGAACAAATAACAATTAACGTTTTTGATCAATCGAGATAAATAAACAGCACCACACAATTCAAACTTGGGTAATGACGTTTGAATTATAGGCGTAATTTTGGACTTAGCTTGACATTTGCGTTTAATTGAATATAGCTTGGAATTCAAATTTTTTGCATAGCATTATTGTCTTCTATCAATCTTATCTAATCATTCAGAAAATCATTATTTACTGTTTCCTTCCAGTGACGATTGGTAAAATACAGCCGAAGTGGATCAAATATTTTAGCACTATACCATAATAATGTCCGTTTCGTCAATAAACCGTTGGGTGGCTTTTATACGTTGTACCCAAATTCGTGAGTTACTGGATACCACTTAATACCTAGTGTTGAACACCGACATTTTTACCTTGTATCTTTATTGACGGTTTGAGATGAGCATCTGGCCAGTAGTTTAATAATTCCTTACAGTTTACAGTGACTCTCATAATTGATCACACCTAATAATTTTTATGTTAATTTATTATTGATATTTGTGATGTTGAAAATGAATTGTTTTTTTAATTTGTTAAATAAATATTTAATAAATTGTTGAATTTAAAAAGAAAAACTAAAAAATTTAATTTTATTTTGGTGTAATAAAATATTAGCGTCTTAGACGATAGTCACTGTAAGTTTTCATAGGTGGAAACCATCAAATTGAAGTACTAGTTTAACAATTATCATGCGCATTGACCTTGGGCTTGTGATCCAATTTTAGGTATTCACTCATGATTTTGTGATATTCGACCTTACAATCCAAATCATTCTTAAATCTATATTCCATAGTAATTAGTCGCTTTAATGCGACGTACAGGATTTAATTTGAACGAGTACGACTTTAAATTACTGTCAATTTCAGCAGCACCAGTAATTAGTCAACCAAGTATGGATGATTGTAATGTAATAACTTCGGAAAATGATGTTCTACCAGTTCTCCAACGTTCGAAAAATACATCAGCGCCTAACAAGACATTAATATTGGCTCTCGCAGCAAGCTTAGTTAGAAGCAGCAAGGTAAACTCAAATGGGTTCCAATTATCCGATATGTTAATAATAAAATGGAGAAATCTCTATAATATTGGGAAATCTTCCCGATTTGTTTGCCGAGTCAAAGGCTTCTGAATAGTTACGTCAAGTTTGGTTACCAGTATGTGTGTCATTATTTATCCACGGCTTTCAGCTTATGTGTCCAATGAACGTATTCCTCTAATGACTCAATCGGTGTTATCGCTTAACGCTCTAGGAGCTTTCACTCAGCAGTTGGCTGATTTCAAGTTTCTTTTAAGATGCTTCGTAATTATTTTCAGTTGTTGGTATGTGTAACAACAACGCAGCAGCATCGACTCGTAAGCAACCTTTAAGTAGTTGCCATTTATGCGCATCCAAAATATGCTGATTGTTATATCATCTCCATTAATAAACAAGTCTGAAAATGATTGCCATTTACTGTATTTAGAATCATCGTCGAAGGGTTCAATTTGCAAATTGGGAATGTAGAAATACCAGTGTGACTACTTAGTTGGTAACCTTTTGAATTTGTTGTAATCATTTTGATTTAGTTATTTGCTGGCGATAGAGAAACCGTATCATTTTCGAGAAAATTACAGTAAATTTGTCTTTCATAGTAGCCTGTTACTTCTTAGGGGACGTCCTTTAATGATGTCACGCTTTTGGGGGTGGGGATGGGGGTTCAAGTTTTTGTGACCTTTTGTGACAGAGGGGGAGGGGTATTCCTGGAAAAAGACGTAAAAATGTGACGAAGTGTGACATAGGGGGGGGGGGGGGGGGGTTAAAAATTGTTAACAACTACGTGACATCATTAAAGGACGTCCCCTTATCAAAATACTTGTATGTCATTTCGTCGACTGAAAACTGAATATTCATTATTTTAGATGTCATAAACGCTATTTAGATTGATATATTGATATAATTTTAATTGTATTGCCGTCTATTCTACCAATATCATTTTCTAAATTGCTTACGCCAAATTAAACATAAACGAAAAGTTTCTGTCACGTCCGAAAGAAAATTCGAATGAAATTTATTGGATTTTTTAGGATTTTTAGAAACAGTTGAGATAATGAATTTTAATTAGATAGCCCGAAGAAATTCATGTCAAATTATTCATCCTCAAGTTCTTGAAATTAATAAATAATTTATAAAGTTGAATACACCTTCGAACATATCCATTTAAGCTAATTATTATGTGTGTGGTTAAAGTTTGAAATGATATCATTGCAACAAATAAATTTAACCAAAATTTTGTTTTATATTTTGCCATCAGAAATCCGGAATTTAAAACCAAAACGTATTCAAAACAAGTATAAAAATAATGATTTTACGATATCGTTAGAGCGCTTCAAGCAATTTGCTTATTAAACAGAAAAAAAAAACGTCATGAACAATCCAATAAAATTCCCAGTACACACTGTATTTCATTGTTTAATCCAATTTTTCTCAATTAACTTAATTTGATTCAATAAAAATACAAAAATTAAGACGAACAAAATTATTTTATCCAACCAAAAAATATATGGAAATGAAAAACTTGGTAAACATAAGATACTTTGTGTAGATGAACAAATTACCATCTCCTTCAAACAACCAGACGAAATGAGAAGTTTTTAATATAGAAAATAGACATAACAAACGAGAAATGTATAGCCGTTATATACTCAATGGTCAATAAAAGAAAAAAAAACAAAAAACAAACACACGGATCGGAAAAACTTTTGTAATATTTTCTTCTTTTCCATTTTGATTCTTAATAATGATAGTTTTGTAACAATAGCGCAGCATCAGTTTGTATACGAGTATAGTACAAACAACTAACAATCCACTTTATTGAGTGGAGCGATATTTGATATTTGTTCATCATTTCCTTGTTTTCTAATTTATATCAATTAGAAAACTTCCGGGATACATTTGTAAATTGATGTATTAGAGCGTTTGTTGCACAAAGCTTTATTGGGTTAGTTGTATAATTGATTAAGTTTTAATAAAAAGTTTGACGAAACTTTATCATCGTTGGAAATTTATAATAAATGGTTTTTTTGCCTCCCCCACCTTCTCCAGAAACACGGATCAATAAAAAATAGCAGAAGCTTTTAATAGAAGAAAGAAAAATATCGCAAAATTGAAAAATGCAATGAAAATCATTCAATTTCTTATTTCCAATACTTTTAAGTGAAAAGCGAAAGTTGAGTTTTATTTTTCATTTCCAGAATCAAAAATTATTAAACCTCAATATGAATGAAATATCAATAAATTTGTTACAATCATAATAATAAATGTATATAAATGTAGATACATACATAAAATATTGTAATATAGTTTATGCTTCTTGTGTTTTTTATGTAGCTATTTGTATTATACAGAAGGAATCATCGTTTGTAACGTTTGCCTTCCATCGTTGAATTCGATTTGTACATAAAGAAATCTAATGAAAAATATTTCAGCTTATTTTTATCGTCATAAGTTGGAGGAATAAAATTGTTTTTTTTTTTTTGTATAATAATAAATAAATAAAAAATTATATTAAATTTATATTGATTTAGCATTTTAACCACATTAGACGAATTGCGCTTAATATCTATTTTTGAAGCATGAAAATCAACTATCCTGTAGTAAACACGATATGATTGATTATTTCATCAGCTTTACATTAATTTAAATTTGAGTATGTGTTTCTATAAAATAAGCTCTTTATATCGAATTTACGAGAACAACATTTTCTGATATGATTCTATTTTTAAAATTAATTCTTTGTTATAAGATAAGAGAAAAAAAACTTGTTTGATTGAAAGCTACTTATTTGTGTGGTTTTCCTTGCTTCTATGATTTTATAAAGGAACGTGAATTTCATTATTGCATTAGAGTTAGAACATATTGATTATGAAAAAGTTATATAAAGTTTGTTTATAGCATAACATGTCAAAAACTAAATGTATTAACTAAAATCAAAATGCATCATGCAATCTGATTCTGAAAGTTTTTAATTTTATAAAAAGGAATACTTTTAATAATTAAATAACAAATGAAAGATTCTTCATGTTAAGTTTTGCTGACGTCTAAAAACCATCCTTGATGGTAGGTAGTTGTTTTAGTTAACTTGGCAAATTTAATTATAAAAAAATAATATTGAAAACCGTTTGTGATAGTTTAATTCAAATCGCACAAAAGCTCATATAATTGAGTTGTACGATTCCTTTAGAATATCGATTTAAAAAATGTTGTGGGAGATGTTTAAAATGTCCAATTATCAAAGGTCAACTTTTAGAATTGGATTACTTTATTGGTTCTCTGCTAGTAAAAAATGGAGGTGTGGCCAACACCCGACTTTCTTTTACGAACGGGGCATTTTGACAAACTTATTATGCAAATTTCTTAAAAATGTATTCTTTTATATTTTTGTTTATTACATTCTTGTGCTGTAGGGTTGTATCTTTGTAGGTTTGTTCAGGAACAGTTAGAATATTGTATTCATTGAAAATCACAAACCAGCTCCAGCGGCTCTCCCGCATGCTAAATCCTCCACTCATATTTAGGGATAAGAAATAACATTTTGCAAATACATTTTTTTCTGTTGATTTTACGAGAATATATTTCATGTCTGGAGAACAGAAATTCCAAGCGAAAAACAATTGAGGATAGATTTTTAAATTCATAATTATCAAAAAAGTGTAATTTTGGAAAGGCGATGCTAGAAATAAAACTTTTCAAATGGCAGTAGTGAAGTAGTATTACAAAAATAAAAGTACCTAAATATTTTGGCCTGTAGAACATAAAAAAATAAATAACGCCAATGTTCAATATCTCCAACAAATATAAACATGGTCCAAATCACCAAAAAAAAATATTTTCCAAAAAAAAAAAAATTCAGGGCTTACAAATGTGAGTTGATACAAAAACAGAGTTTTTCCCGTTAAACGCAGAACAGATTCTCTTGTAGATATATGAATAAAGACTCGTAAAAAACAGATCATTAATACACTCCCTCCCGAGCAACTGAATCGACTAGACCATCAAAACGCATATTTTTTTAAAATGGCTGGATCGATTTTCGAAAAACAACCTTCTTTTGACAGCCTAGTATTTTATCTTTTCGAGGATACCTTTATCATTAAAATCCATATAGTACTTTTCAAATTAAAGCAGTCTTAGCAAAATGCGATGTTTCGGTGAAAACAATTGGCATGTTGCAATCTCCTGTATAATGCCACGTTGACCGATATTTGTCGTCACTTATGAGTTAGACGTTGACCTGAACAAATCTCTACCAGTTTAATTCATTGTTTCCTTAAAATCATGGATACCACTCCAGAAAAATCCGCACAAGTTGTTGCTTTATTGCAAGAAGGGCGCAATCAACAAGAAGTCGCTCGTCAGCTTAACATGAGCCAATCTGCTGTCTCAAGAGTATTCAGAAGGTTTCAGGAAACTGGTACCTTCAATCAAAGACCACAAACCAGCCGGTTTCGGTGTACAACGAGGGACGATCGATTTATCGTCCTAACTTCACTGCGAAATCGCCATCTCACGGGCGTCGATGTGCAGCAGGAGCTAAGACAAGTTCGAGATGTAGTTAGTCAATGGACAGTAAGAAGACGCTTAAAGGAAGCCAACCTCACTCCAAGACGGCCCGCTAGAGGCCCAAAATTGACAACACGCCACCGCAAACAGCGACTCGAATTTGCTCGCGAACACATCAATTGGAACATCGAGCAATGGACGTCCGTTCTATTTACTGACGAGTGCAGAATATGTCTCCATGGTAGTGATATGACAGACCGGGCCTACCGGCGTCCAGTAGAGTAATTTTTGCAGTGCTGTTTTGTTGAAACAGTCTCATATGGCGGCGGTTCGTGTATGGTGTGGGCTGGCATATCGTTTGAGGGGAAAACAGATCTTGTTTTCGTACCTGGTGGAGGCCGTGAAGGAGGTCTGACCGCTGAACGATATATCGAGGGCATTCACTTGGATCATGTAGTGCCCTATGCAGGATATATAGGGGAAGATTTCATATTGATGCATGACAATGCCCGGTGTCACACAGCTCGAACCACTCGACAGTTCTTGAATGAGGTCGGACTCGAGACGATGAGGTGGCCAGCACTCAGTCCAGACATGAATCCAATTGAGCATTTATGGGACGAACTAAAACGGAGGGTCCGAGCTAGAAATCCGGTACCATCTAACATCATTGACCTGAAGATTGCGTTAAAGGAGGAGTGGGGTGCGATCCCCCAAGTATTTGTCAAAACCTTAATAAGGTCAATGGGGAGCCGCATGCGAACCGTTGTAGACGCAAGGGGGGGGCATAATTATTATTAACCAATAAAATTATTTTTGTTTTGCTTGAGTTTTTTGTTGTAATTTAATTTTAAACACCCCCAATATTTTTTGCTTATTCATCAATTTTGGTTGCGTTTTCTTTCAAAATTCATTACAAAAAAAAGTACTAAACCAATTTTCATAAAAATAGTGTCATTTTAACGCAAAAATATCAGGCTTTCAAAAAAATAATGTCTTATGAAAATCGGTTTGACCGTTCTAACAAAAATCGCCCTTATGTGATCGCTTAAGGTTTTAGTCGATTCAGTTGCTCGGGAGTGTAGTTGTGCGTCTCTAATAGTTTGAACTAGGAAAAGTGTTTGATGTTTGTGATTAAACAATCCTGGATCCTGAATCTAAAAATATCTTTATAATGTATTGAGACAAATTGCAGACGTTTGTTAACGTTTTTTCTACTATCTTTTTTTTTGAAGTGTCGCTCTATCGAAACTTTGGCTACATACTAACATGTTTTTATTTTTAAGGAAAACTTCATTGATTACCTTGGTGAAAATTCTTGATGCCTTTGTTAATTTACCAGATAATGTTGAACTGCCAACGGACTTAGTTGTAGAGCCTCCTGAATTATAATATTGATTCCAATGAAGATTCATAAATACCATAAAAACTACGGATAAGAAAATGTTAAAGAAAAGCTGAGGAGATAAGAAAACGAATTTGTTTTGACCCAATGGAAGGATAACCAAAGTTTGTCTTTATTATCCAATTATTTTGAAAAATATCCAGTGGACACCGCTTGGCACTACTTTTATTCGGAACAAAAGAAGGGCGGTATTTCGCAACCAGCTGTGGTTAAAATGTACGGCAGAAAGAAGGATGGAGTTGATATTTTGGATAACCATATTTCAAATTACAGGATAAATATTCGTTGAAAAAAATTGTACATGCCCGTTGCTCTGTGGATGTTCGATTTATCAGTAACTACTGCGTCGACTTTAGCTCGGGTTGCAAGAACGTCGTTCAACCAGAAAGAAATCTTGTGTTATGCTTTGCATTGAACCTATCGCCTAGCAAACACTGCTCAAATGTTTAAAATCTAATGTAGGCCAAATAGATGGAGAGATGGTAGACAATTTTGAGTAGGTATTTGAGGCAGCATGAAAATTTGTGTGACGCTTCTTTGGCAATGTCTAAACACAAAATCAAAGACCTGGCTGAAGGGCAGCGGGGCATTGTCAACCTTTGATTTTTATAAGTTGCGAAATTTTTTTTGCAAAAAATTTATTTGAGGCATTCTGAAATTTTAATACCTTTAAGTTTAGTATTTAATAAAATATAAAATAAAAAAGCCAGATCATTTAGTCGGGTCCAAAATGTTGCCAGGCGGCTTCAAAGTTGAATTTCATTGACTTCTAAAAAATATATTTGAGGCAAACTAAGACTTAGACAGATAAATATATATACCTAAAAAAACATAACTTTAAAAAGACAGGTCGTTTTGGTGGGACTTTCTACCTGCCAGGTGGTCGGAAATGTACTGATTTCTTAAGAGCTGTTGACATAATTCTACTTTGCACTTTTCTGTTTTGCTTATTCTATTACATCTACATAGTTATCATCAACACTACTTCTAAAAATGTTGTTCTCGAAACACTGAAAGAAAGTTAAAAAATCGCTGAAGAAGTACTGCAGTCTCATATTGAAGTTACTTACGATTTAGCTATTGCTAAAGTTGCGATGCAAATCCAAGCTAGTGAGCAGCCATTATTTGATAACATATTTATTCATTTTGGATCTTTTCATATTATCCTTGCATATTTCAAAGCTGTGGACCAATGAATATTGCTGTTGAAAGTGAAAAATAGCAAATGGATCTGTTGATTCATTCTTTTCTGGCAAGCACTTTAATAGATGTAAACGATTTCACCCACTGATGGCAGTTGGATTAGAAATTTTGCATTTTTAATTTTTCTTGAAAAATGAAAAAAATAACGTATGGTGCTTTATTACAAAATAGTGAAGCCTCAAACCTCATATCTTCATATCTTCAACATAAAGAAGCCCATTTGAATGGAGCTTATGGTAAAAAGCCTCAATTTTATGTGCAGTACATAAATCTCGTCAATTATTGTCAGAAGTTAAGCCGCAGTATACGGACAGGCGATATTGATCTATTTAAATTTTTTTAACCAAAGATGGCCAATTTTTTCTTTGTCTTTAATCAGCCAAATTATTCACGTTAGTTGGTTAAATAACACGATATTTTAATTAAACTAGAACAAACTCATCCACGATTACAAGAATCCATGGAAAGAAGTTATTTTGGAATCCAAAGAACAGACAAGTCATTCTGTAGACAGCCAATTGATCTGACTCTGGAACAGACTCAACGCAGATGCTGAAAGAAGATTAATCGGTGCAGTCCATTTTATTTAACTTTTATTTCTGCTCGGCAGCACTGTTGTAAGAGCTACGAGATTCGATCAACTGTTGTATAATATATGTACATATGAGGCTACTTGTCTACGGAAACGGCAACATGTTGCAGCTGATTTGGAAAAATATAATTTAAACAAAGACACTAAACAAATTCAATTATTTGTCAATGCATTTTCCAAATTTATAAATCCATTTGATACTAGCATCGACCAGCAACGACTTTTCAATATTTCGAGTGGAAAAGCAGCTTTAAATGCAGAACAAGATTTTTTGATAAATATTGAAGAAGTAGATGCAAAATTACGTCAAATGTTTATTTCTGAATGTAACGAATCTGCTGATAGGTTCGAAAAATCTATTTCAAAGGTAAAAATTATGAATTTTTCTGCTTATATAATGAAAAAGAAACTGTTGAAACAGGTAATAAGGTTCAAGAAAGTAGTATTGATGATAACTAGATGTAATAGAATAAGCGAAACAGAAAACTGCAAGGTAGAATTACGACAAAAGCTATTAAGAACTCAGTACATTCCCGACCACCTGGCAGGTAGAGAGTCCCACCAAAATGACCTGTCTTTTAGAAGTTATGTTTTTTTAGGTATATATATTTATCTGTCAAAGTCTCAGCTTGCCTCAAATATATTTTTTAGAAGTCTACAAAATTCAACTTTGAAGCCGTCGGGCAACATTTTAGACCCGACTAAATGATCTGGCTTTTTTATTTTATATTTTATTAAATACTAAACTAAAAGGTATTAAAATTTCAGAATGCCTCAAAAACATTTCTTGCAAAAAAAATTTCGCAACTTAAAAAAATCAAAGGTTGACAATGCCCCGCTGCCCTTCAGCCAGGTCTTTGATTTTGTGATTAGACATTGCTAAAGAAGCGTCACACAAATTTTCATGCTGCCTCAAATACCTACTCAAAATTGTCTACCAGCTCTTAGACTAAAACGAAAAGCCCAATGTACTTACTAAAATAAAGAAAATTAAATCCTCATTGCCCTAGAAAAAACGGTTAGATGAACAGACTTGGCTGCAGGCATACCGACGGAAAGTCAATTATGCAAATAATCAATTTGATTAATGTCTAGATAACTAGTCCACTGAAAATCCCATAAATAAATTTCTTAATTCAAAAAGCTTTTACAGAATAGAATCATTGCGCTAATTTTTCAGGCATATTTATATTGCAAGGTTAACTTTAAAAAATAATTGAAAACGAAAGCTTTCAACTTTAGACTAGTTTTATTTTAAAAGCTTCTAGTTTTAATAAATTATTTATTTGTTGCGTCTATAATTTACAAATAATTGTCGAAAGCTTTCGGTTTACCACAAAAGCTTATGTGTAGATCAAAAAATAAACTGGCATTTATCAATGCTTCATGGCCAATGAAAAGTGTCTTAAAATTGCCACTAAAAATAAGCTTTTAATGCTTTCGGTTAGTAATATTCAGAGAAACGGCCAAACGCAGCCGTACCTAAAGAAGGTACATTTTCCAGGAGTAATAAGAGAAGATATTCATGGCCAAACAATCCTTAAAAAAGAAAAAATGAAATGAACGACCAATATAGTGTAAAGTATAACAAAAACAGTCTACATTAATTACTTAATTTTTAATGTAATTGCCAATTGCATTCAAAATCTCGGTATGGGATGCGATTTGGTTTAATAAGTTTATATGACAAGCATATTTATACCTCTGGCATAAAAGCTTTCCAAATATAAAACTTTTCAACACGTAAATCAAATCAAACGTTACCCAATTTAAAATATAAAAAAAAAAATGTTTAATAATATTTAGTGAACTTTTAAACTTTGAACATTAACATTTTATCAGGAAGAGTATAAAATACAGTTTCAAATTAAAGTTTTACTTGATTGCTTAATTTTAAAGGTTTTCTTTTAAAATAAACGTACACGGATTATTATTGTGATTTTTCTAAAATAACGATGTCAAATTAGCAACTGTTAATAAATGGGTTTGTTATTGTAGGTTCAGTTTTAAATTTGTTGCCGTAAACTGTTACATTTTTTTCTGTAAAGCGTTACTGTAAATTTAAAGCTTTCATCTTTTTTAATTTAATAAGATTATGATTAAAGCACTTGTTCCACCAATTGTTACCATTTTCATTAAATACGGTTGGCAATCGGTAACTCAATACTGATAGAAGATGAACTTAATTTACCTTAAGATTTGTGTTAAGGGAAACTTTCAAATATTAACTTACTACCTAGCTAAAATTTTTCTAACAACTCTTGATCACATTGGGCTTTGCAGATAATTATTCGGTTACTCTATTCAGATTTTATTTCAAAGGACAGCTTTAAATTAAATAAATAATCATGAACCATTTCGATAATTAATAATACCGATTATTCACTATTTTGATGTTTAAATTTAGGAGATTATGTAGTTTTTAAAACAGCATTATAATCTATATGGTTTTATGGGATATTTTACAAGAAAGCTTTCAGTTTGTAATAATACTAAGAAAACTAATTTGTAATTCATGTTTTATAATTATAAAAATATTCTGAAAGTATAAAATGCTTTATTTATTATTTGTTTATCGGTAACTAAGAAATTACAATGCAATACAAAAATATTAATAATTCATTAATGGTACAAAAAATATTTATTATCAAGAGCAAAAAATTTAAATACCTCATTTCTAAACGAATTTATTGACATATTAAAATCAAAAATTTCAACACATTCTCAAGACTGGTTCAGAAAGTACATAGTTTGTAGAAACAGAATCATTGTAGGAGCGTAAAAATTAAATGCGTCAGTATTTCTTCACAATAAATTCGTGAGGTCAAAACATCGCGCACAAAGATAGCTGATGTTATGTCTCTTGGTGATTTAATCGTTGTTATTTTAATAAATTACAGCGATCTTTATAAGGCAGAAAAACTTAGTTATTCACTCTATCAGAAGGTAGACCACGAAGAGCATACAGTACAAATTGCTTCTGAACGCTTTTAATTCTATCTGAATGATACTTATAAAATGGTGACCAGATCTGCGAATTCAAGAATAGACCGAACAAAAGACACATAAATATTTTAGTGTGAGTGGGTCACAAAAGTCTTTACAATTTTTTTGTTTTTTTTTTTATAAATATTTCGGGGATATAACTTCGATAAGGATCCCCCAGAATTTTCAAAAACATTACCTTAGTTTTCTCACTTAATAACAACGAGTGAGCGTCCAACCAAGATCTACGAACTTCCATATCCGAATAAATCAAATTTGTTACTGCAGTTGGACTCAAATCGGCATAGGTTAATGCGACGTCATCCACAAATGCTGTTAATCTACCATTTAACTTGATTGAAAACAAGGAATTAATATAGATTAAAAATAGTTTAGGACCAAGCACTGAAAATCCTGTGGAACCCCAAACTTAACACTAACAGGGTCACAAGAATTTCCTATTTTAACCATAAAATATCTATTACTGAAATCGGATTCAAACCATTTCAACGATACACCCCTGAACCCAAGTGATTCAAGTTTAATCAATAATAGCTTGTGATCTACCATATCGAATTCTCTCTTAATATCAATAAATACGGCAGCCACACACCTTTTTTCATTCAAATTACTGTGAACACCATTTAAAAATTCAAAAACTGCTATTTCAGTTGGCCTGTAATCATCCATGATAACCTTGTTCCATTTTTTAAATAAAGGAAGTGTAATTGCCATTTTTAAAGAATCAGGGATATTTCCAATTATAAAAACTGATTAATGAAGTTGACTAAAATTGGATTTATCTTGTAAACAGTATGTTTTATCATGTTGGAGTTAAATCCTAAAATATTGTAGCGTCTCACTCATGCAAAAATATATACACTCATTCAAAACATACTCACTCATGCAAATTATACTTACATTCATGTTCCACTACAATAATCCACGGATTATTGCGCACTCATATAACTTACATAAAACCGCAACGCAACCGCAACCGCTCAACCGACGAGCATATTAAAATTATTGATTCATCGCTCCGGTTTTTCCCAAAACACCAATAAACAAAAAAAAAACGAAATAATTCATTTTAAAAACTTTTATTCATCCGCTTCAATTCTACTTCGTTTCGATTTCGCTTTGTAATTTTATCAGACCGAAATTGACAATTCGTTCGTGCGCATTTATCGAAGCAAGTCGCGTTTTCATTATACCTAAAATTCGTGATTTTTAATACGCAAAGATGGTGAATAATATTTAATAATATTTAATAAATGACTTTGTAATAATTAATTTAATACTTCTAAAATATAACAATAAAACTTTGTGAATTTAAATACATATTATAAATTAACTAAGTGAAGTGTTTTATTGTATACATGCAATTATATATGGATTTGGCGTCTCCCTAAAATTGGCAGCAAACAGCCAACGCCATTAAGACCCCATAATATCAAAGCTATTATTGCATTTTAGATTATTTATTATGTTAATATATTCGGTATCCACCACAGGATTTATAAAAAAAACTTTCCGTGACCTCATTAGAACAGAAATAATTATGCTTTGACGAAAAGTTAAAAGACCTTCTCAAATCATATATAATTCGAGAAAAATATTTGCCAAATTCATTAGCCATAGCTACCGAATCAGACAATAGGACGGAATCGTTATATACAATTTTATCAATACCATGACTAGAACTATTCCCTAAAATATCATTAACCATAGACCAGGTCTTTTTACTGTCACATCCACAACTGCTAAATTTATTACCATAATAATTATGTTTATCAGAAATAATATATCATTAACCTTTCTACAGAGTTTAACAAAATAATTATGGAGTTTCTGATTATCCGGATGATTTTTATGCTTTCTTTCAAAACTTTTCTTTTTATTAATTAAACTCAATAAATTATCTGAAATCCAGGGCTTAAGATTAATTTTCGAACTGCGTTTAGTAATCTTGCTAACACAGGATTCAGCTATACGATTGAAAATTACACTAGTTTCTGCTAAAATTATAGCCGGATTATTAAGCGCATGAATGTGAGAGAAATCATAGCAAGCAATATCTGAAATGAATTTATACAATTTTACTTCTAGAAAGTTTAGAACGAGCGGTGATATCAATTTTAAGTAAATTATGGTCAGAAATGCAAAGATTAAGCAGAGAGGCCTTCAAATTATTAACATTACTAGCCCGAGCAAAACAATGATCAATACATATTGTGTGGAATACTATCAGCAGAAGCGATAGGAGCGATAACATTTCTTTGATCTGTGTCTGCAAGGTTGACGAAGCATCTTTTAATTTAATATCCAATTCGTTTCAATATATTCGTCGATGCTATACTAACCCAACGAATTAAGTTAACCAAAACATAATTTAGAAGCGATCAGTGCGATATAGTTCCTTTAAAATAATTCATTAAAAAAATTTTACCTTTTCTTCAAAATTTAACTTACTCAATGAGAAAATGAGCAAAAAAGATGAGCGGTAAGTTATTTTTTGAAGTAGCCCCAGTTTATTAACATTTTCTCGCAAACTACGAATATTTTGATGTATAACCGAAAAACTAAAAATGTTGGAATTAGAAAATTTACAATTTGAAGTGTTAGTAAAAAATGATGGTGAATATGGATTACTGACTCCAATATTATACGTGTGACCTTGACTCAAATTTAATGAATCAATCATAAAAAATAAAACAAAAATAAATTACTTTACAAAATCAAGGTCACTTAACATATCAATAATACGTACATCACCTTGTTCATCGTACATCATCTTCGCACAAACACGACCATTGTTGTACCAAACTTGATAACACTTGTTAGTTTTTTTTAATTTCCAGGCTTCAGTAAAAATTTTCCTTTTCGCAGCACACAAACTATGATTGATATATAGGTTACCAGTAGAGTTTCTAATTTCTCGAACGTTTTTCGTTCTCGAGATTCGAGATTCCCGAATTTTTCAACAATTTTGTTTCTCGAGAAATAGAGAATTTCAATAAAATTTCGCGAGATTCTCGAGAATTTTAGAATACTTATTTGGCCTTCGAAAAAAAAAATAAAACTATTTAAAAAAAACAATCTTGAATGCTTTTGACAATTTCTTTATTTAAAATAGAACATAAATATTATCCACTTATTCAGGATAGACTTAGACAATAACAAAATAAATATCACTTCATCATTTAAATCAATATTTCTTATTAAGCACACAGAAAAATTTGTCACATTATTTCGAAGAAGTTCAAGAAGATTTCTTTATGGTTTTCATCCAAAAAGACAAGCATATTAAAACAAAAAGGAAAATCTATTTAAATATTTAATATGAAATCCACATTAAAGCAAAATGATTTCTTTTTAATAATTTCATTTGAAAATAATAAGAATTCCATTTATTTATACATATTATAAATAAATGGAATTCTTATTATTTTAAAACGATGAACTATTCAAATTAAAAGGATATCTTATTAGATTGATTGGACCTATCTGTTTATTTTTAATAAAGTTCTCTTCTTATTTTCATCGATGTTCTGAGGTAAAAATAAAAAATCGTAATGTCGAGTCAAATCAATAATATGTATTTCATTATTATTCATTTAGAGTTCCCATTGTTATTATTAATACATAAATTTCTTAAACACTAAAATTTAAAATTATTATATACATTAATTCAACATTTACCAATATAATTTTAATCGTAATAGCTTAATGCCATTATTTATTAAGTTAAAATGTACAGGAGGGCCATCAAAATTTTCAAACTTCAATAATTTAAATTTGTCTGTTACATTTCCAACTACCAACGATTGAAAGTGTTCAGAAATTCTAAGGTTTTGCCATTCAACGCAAACAGCTATAGGCATTTTATCTTCTAATAAAATTATATCAATAAGTTCAAATATTTCAGTAATTTTAATATTGTTTGTAATAGTAAAAATTTGTCCAATTTTACATACAGTTCCTCTAAAAGAAATTATCTTAGTTCGTAATTTTGGAAAATTATTTGTGGCTAAATCATTGTTTTGTAATTTATCAAAATATGAGCACTGATTAAATTCAAAATTTTCAGTTGGACTAATGACTACAAACTCTTTTTGAAAAAAATTGTTACAAAATATTTGATTTGAAAATTTGAGAGATGCTTTAGTCGCTAATGTAAGAGGAATGTTAACTCTCGATGTAATGTTTCTGGCATATTTTTTGTGATTTTGGTGTTCCGCTTCAAAGCGAAAGCACCATAAATATTTTAGCGGTCCAAGCTGTCTAATCACCGTTGAATAATGTACCAAATTATGAAATTTTGGTTTTAATTTTTCATCAAATAAATGTTGATACATTTCATTGTGTGTTTGTACGAGAGATTCTAATTGCGAAAGATTTTCTTCGTCGAATTTCGGTAAAAGTAAAATATCAATTAATTTAACAAGAAGTATCAAAAATTTATAGACTTCATCGTCATGGTCAATTAAATCACCAATAATCAAGAGTATAAAATGCATCAGGGTTTTCATTTGTCTAGCATTAATTTTAAAAGTAGTATTTAGAATATGATTTTTTTGTATGGGTAAACAAATATTTTTAATTTCAATATCCCCATATGCAAACATTTGTTTCCGGTAATTGAATACCTCCAAAGTTATTTTTTTTTTTTTTGTAAATTAAGTAATTTAAAATATTAGACAAATCATATTTACATATTCCTAAATACACGTCATGCATTATATCGCAGGCAATATTTTTTGTGGCGTGGAAATATTTTAATGAATTGAATACACACACTTCATTTATTCCAGTTTCCTGTACGTTGTTTTGTAAACTATCGACTGTATAATTTTCCTCGTTACGCATAAATTCATTAAACTGAATACAATCTTGCCTAATCTGAGATTTGTTCCTTTTGCATATTCTGCAAGAAAATTTTGATGAAAATGATTTTACATACCCTAAAATGGTGTTGAGTCCTAAATTATCTCCTAAGATCTGAGCTAATTTAAATTGTAAAACTTTTGGTCCACTATTGGTTTGAATTTTGATTCCCTCTGATTCGAGTAATGTGAAAACATCGATAAGCGGTTTTAGAGCCAGTTTGCACCCATATTGATTAAAATCGGATGTTTTAATAAATCCTGCTACAAATATGTTATTTAATTTTCCAATTTGGAAATTTGGAATCACCGGGAAACTGTAATACATGCCACATATTTTATGGCGACCTGATTTGAACCCTAGAGGGTCATTTATTTCGAAGTCATCCGTGTATAAAAATATGGGCAGCATTTGTTTTTCTTCTTCAGAATTTAAAAATGGCCAATATTCACCATTAATAAAATTACAAATTTTATTTGATTTTAACATATTGTTATAATTTTGAATGGTTTCTTCGAAAACTAATGGTGACTCAAAATATTTTTGAATTTGAAAAGGAATATCAGTGAGACATCCTTCTGGTTTGCAAATTTCTAAGGTGGGGGTATAGTTGAAAATTACTTCTGAGATTTCATCATCGATAATAAAAGTTTTAGGTGGACGATACACATCACTTTCTTCCAAATATTTAAGAAATTTATATTCAGATTTTATATCAATAAACGGATTTAGAATTAGTTTGGAAATATTTTCGTTAATATTATTACACGATAGTGATTGCTCCAATAAAGTATGTATAGGTTTCATAATATACTGTAAAACCATATCCTCAATTTCAATAACAACTTTACGTGAGAATTGGGGATGTTCATGTAATTTTAAAATAAATGTTGTAACTGACAGTTTAAATTCACTAATTAAGTTTTGAATATCATTAGTATGCGGCTCAAGAGGTTCGGTAATAACACTTGACAATTGATTATAAGAAATTTTTGACAGTGACGGTGAATAATTTTCCAAAACAATATTTGTATCTTTGCTGCTGTATGTAAAATCAGACTCGTGTTTTTTTAAATATTTTTTAAAAGAATGAATATTTTGAAACTTCTGTCTGCAATTTAGCTGTTTACATTCAAATTTATAAATATTAGGTACTCCATGGAATACTTGTAGGTGCTGTATTAGTTGGTTAAGCGAATGAGTTGCATATTCACATAAAAAGCAAATTAGCATAACCATATTAATTTATTGGTTGTTTTAGTTTATTAATAATATTAGCAACGGCAGAAAATTCTTCAGATTTTAGATCGAAAAAGTATTGTTCCAAAAAAATGTATGCTAATTTGCTTTTTTCCGAATATTTAATATTAAAAATATAACTTAATTTAATTATTATATCAATACAACGAATGAAACTTAATGTTTTGTATCGTACACCATCGCAGTAAATATAAAATTCAGTTAAGTTTTGCAGATCAGAGCCAACAGCAATAATTTTGGGTTGAATATTACCTGTTAGTAGTGCAATCGTCGGTAATAAATCATTAATTGTTATGATGTGAATTAAGAAATCTTCTTGCGCATCTAAAATTGTTGGTTTGTGTTTCCGATTAATTCTTAACGGTTGAAGAGCGGCATGAAGTAGAAGAATTATCATACAGTTACGTGATTCTGAAATTAAATTGTTTTGTATAAAATGTATTTAAAGTTCATTTATAATTTTTACCTGAATTTAATTTATTGGTATTAATAGCATCAAGATGCTCAAGTGCTTTTTTGTCCTTTATTTCTTCTGCATAATATTTTAAAATATTTGGGATTAATGCGTCAAAGCCATTTAGCAACAGAAGTTGCTTTTTAGGAAAAAGTGTTTCAAAATCAATATCGATCTAATAAAACCAATTAGAAAAATATAATATTAGAAATTTCATTATTCATTATTATTAAGTATTATCTTACCAACTGGTTGCCATCATGATGTTTATACAAGGGCCAATCCGCTAAAATCTCACTCATCGTTCCCATACATTTTAATTCAGTGATTCTTAGCAAAGATGTTTTCGTCCAATTCTCAATTATTGTATTCCATGGACTAAAATTATACTTCAGCCATGTTTTTGTCGTAATTAAATCTTAAATAATGAAAATATATAAACAATATTATATATATATATATATATATATATATATATATATATATATATATATATATATATATATTCATTTATTTATATAATATTGGAAATATCAGAAATATTATTGCATGATTTTCGTCTGGGTGTAGTAAAATCATATCATTTAACACAATGGAGTAATCATTTTTAAACAACATTTAGATAACACCCAAAATTGTTTTGCATAAATTGATGTTCAAATCCAGTTTACATTAAAAGCGGATCGAACAAATAATTTACATATTTTAAGTTCGATATTTTGATTGCCATCATCGCAATCTGTACAGAGTACAATAATTTAAATAAAACTAACAAAACAATTTTGTTGGTTGGATTCAAATTTCATACCTTCATTAGAATACTCTGAATTTTCGACTTCTGATGAACTCAGCCCACCCATAGAATCTAATGGGGCTGTTTGTTTTGGATGCACTACGTTACACCATCTGGAATGCAATTTTCCTGTTGGGTTTCTTGCTCCTTTTTTTCTTGGTAGATAATAGGTTATCTAAATGTAGCATAAATAGTTACATAACGTTATTGAAGAAAATTGTATAATCTAATTATCTTACTGATTTTTCAGCAGGAAAATAATCTTCAATTAAATAAGCCCACTGCTGCATGTCGCTATAGCACATTTTCTGTTTATTCTCAACGAATGAATCGACTATACAATGAGCTAAATCATTTTTTTTTTTTTTTTTTAAACTATTGTGCTCTGCATAATACTCTACAATGTTCTTTCCTTTGATTGTTGATTTCAATAAAGCGTCCATGGTTTCTTTTGATGCGGCATTACTAATTCGTATATTGGGCGTACTACCCCGGGACGACGAGCCTTGATTGGATAATTCATTTGAAATTTTTTCAAGCCATTCAAGTATTCTACTATTAGAAGTTGTTGATGCCGTATCGTCATCACACATCATAGGAATTTGCTAAATCATAGAATGTTTGTTACTAAATATACTAATGTAAATACAGTAAATAAAGAAAAAATTAACAAGCAACAACGGATGAAACTGTTAATTTTACTACACGATATTACACAATTGTATCACTGAATTTGTTATATGTATATATTTGTACCTGTTCTTTGCGCCATTTCCGTAATTTTGATTTAAAAATTAATTTCTCGCCAAAACAGTCATTACTTATTTTTCCAAAAAGTTCATCGATATCTGATAACTCCATTGCTCGTAAATGATTTAATTTAGTTATACCAAAAGAAATAAAAATCATACATAACCCTTCTGTGATTTCCCATTGTTCCAGCAACTCTTTTAAATCAGGGTCCATTTCGGCACCATGATAAAAATGATTGTGGAATTATCATCATCCATCGTTATTACAATAAAATAAACTTATATTAATTGTACCCTTGTAGTTTTTTAAATTATTATTGAGTTAACAAATTTTTTAAACACAAATTCACATATACACGATTAACCACGTTCGAACCACGTTCAAACCACTTTAGAAAAATTTCTGTAATGAATGATTTATGATTTTTTATTTTTTGTTGTACGATCATATTCCGATTATCTCCGAATCTACGAATTATTTTTTTTTTCGTACCAATGCACATTTATTATATGCAAGTCTATTTAAATTTATAAGGAAATCTATTAACTATGAAAATATTGCGCAGTACCGAAATTATTAATAGGATTTCTGAATTAATATAATAAGAAAACCATATTTTGATAAATGGTTAATCAGAAGTCATTTTTTTTCAAAAAGGAAAACTATTAAAATAATAAGTAGTTTTTTCTATTTAAAATAATAAGATTGAAATGTAAAATTAAGAGGAGTTTTCATTTAATTCTAAGAATCTATAATATGAAATCATATTTTTATATTCATATGGTTATCTTATTAAATTTATGTGACATTTTTTTTTCAGTGAATAAAAATTATACAAAAGATAAATTCTAATTAGAATAAAATAATGCAAATTAATTTATAAAAAAGTTAATTTTCGTTATTTAAAAAATAATGTTTTAAAACTACTAAACTGTCTAACGATTTGTCATTTAAACGCACTCTTCGTTTGGTACAAAAATTTCCTGACACCGAAAAATTCCTTTCATTTTGCGTAGATGTGAGTTTTATTAATAACAAAGCATTTTTAAGATTTTCCAGATTTCTGGTTATTTTACCAGTTGCTTCATATACCACCATTTCCGTAGACAAAGTGCGGAAGTCATCCTCTACTATTGTGGGTAATTGTATGCTTTCAAGAATACTCTCCTCTAGATGTTGCTCTATAGAAATAATATCGTCCTGAGGCGTTGGTAAACTTCCAGATAAATTAAATTCAATACATGAAATGTTTTCAGCTGAACAATTCTCTTCTGGAATTTTAAATAACCTTCGGGACAAATTTTTAGCTGTTTTGATTATTTCAGCTTTCGAGCAAATTGAAAAAAACTCATCATCTTCAAATTTAACTAGGCAATGAGGATTCTGGAGAAATTTTAATAATGAAATTAACGAATTGTCCCTTCTTTTAAATATTTGGCTTTTAATTTCATTCAACAATTTTTTACTAATTTCGGAATTATTTGTCTGAAGAGATTTGAATAAAAATTTTAAAACACCTTCCGCAGATAGTAATGACGCATCTTGACGGCCAAGTGCCTCTATTGATTTTTTAACTGGTGTAAGGATTTGTAATATATTAGAGGCAACTTTATCATTATTTTTTGGCTCCCATAGTCGACCAAGATTAAGATCATTTAACGTTTTTATTATGGCTGGTTTAATTTTTATAAAACGTTCAATCATGCTTTCGATGGTATTCCATCGGGTCTTACAATCTAACAATAACTGTAATTCGTGACCCCCAGAAATCATTTCCTTTATATTAGTTTGTAAAATATTATTACGAACCGGTGAGTTTTTGAATAGTTTTACTATTCCTCTAATTTTTATTATTGTGTTTTTAATTTACATATTAGAATTTATTTGAATATTATCAGCAACAAATTCATTATCGCCTAAACCATCTTACTCAAAATCATTATCTGTGTCTTCATCGCTGAAATTGTTACATGAAGATACTTTTTTTCGTAGAAGATTGTCATTACAGCCAAGTGTATTGCGTTATTATAACATAATTGCTGAAAAGCCGGCGATAACTTACCATATTTCAACATTATACTGGCTCCATCGCTTGTAGTAGAAACTATGTCTGACTCGTAATTTAAATCGAATGATTGAATCTTACTTGTTACCATTTCTATGGCTTTTTCAGCTGGGCATGAACCTTCAATTCTCATCAAACCTAAATTTTCAGATGAAACACTGGAAAAATATAAATGTACATTTAGATACCTACGATTACGGAAACTGGTCCATTCATCTATTGATAATGAGAATTTTTGCTTTTCCTTTTATTTTTGACATTATCATGAAATTTATAAACTAAATTCATCACATCTGATGGATTTTCGGCAATGAGAATCCCTGTAATTGCAGACTATTTCGAATGAATGAACTCTTACATATAGCATTAATAGATATTCCATCGTTTGCAGCAAGCTTAGAAACAATTCTTGCAAGTCTTAAACTTTTATCGTGTATAAAATACTCGCCGATCTGTTTTCCTTTTTTGGTTGCCGGTTCAGAAACAACGCTGGTAGAACATTCTTTTAATTTTCGCTTCATATTATGAACATTAGCCAAATGCCGATGTAAACCCGTCGTAGATGAGGCTTTACATGCAAGAGATTTTGCGCATTGGGTACAACTAGCTCTATCTTTGTCAAGACCAGTTCTTTTAACCCTCTCAAACGCCTTGTACAATATATTGTACATCAACTTTCATCGCTTCGAACAACCGTAATTTTTAATTTTTGTCTCATTTCTCTTGTTCGATCGTTCTCTTATGTATTTATGTTCACACTACAGTTTTATGAGCAATGCCATATCATAGCAGTGCATAATTGTGCTACGTATTTTATTTTTGGAAGAAAGTCAATTTTAAATGGCGTTTGAAAGGGTTAAAATATTTCCAAACATCTTCGGTGTTATATTCGGACATACTAAAATAATTTGGGGGGTTAAATTTATGTGTATCTTCTTTTCAACAAACTGTTGAATTTATTTATAAAAGGTATACCAAACACTATTTTATGTATAAAAAAATTAAATATACTGAACAACAAAATAAGATTTGTACACGTATTTATTTTGTGATTTTGAAAAACAATTTTGCGTAAACAATTGACAATAACAACTGATTGATGATTGAAAATTTGTAGGTTAGATTTACATACAATATTTTAATATGGTTTTCCAGTTGACATAAAAAAAATCGGAACGAAACGCTCTGCCAAATTTCTCAGAGCGATTACTAACACGATTACATTTTATATATTATTCATAGTTATGTCAAATAAAAGTCAAGAAAAATTGAAGGAAGAATGTATTTACAAAATAATAAAATAATTAATATATAATTGTATTGTTTTAAGAAAAAATGTTTGCTATGGGAGAATAGAAATGTCAAAAAACCGTAATTTTTCAACCCGGTTTCGACTCCGATCTGTTTTTGTGTCAACTGGAAAACACATAAATAAAATCATTTTAGTCTTGGTTTCGACCGCAAAGTTCGTTGTTATTTTAACAACGGGAAATATTATTTTTTTGCGGTTGTATCGATGTTTCTTTTGTAAATGGATTTGTAATGCAATTACAATTGTAATTGTATTAAACCTCAAAACTTATAAATACATATACAAATGAAATACCGACACAATCGTAAAAATAAAAAAATTTCCCGTTGTTAAAATAACAACGAACTTTGCGGTCGAAACCAAGACTTAATGTTTTAAGTGACATCTAAATTCAAACACTAGGAGACAAAACTTTTGTAAAATGAAATTCAAGTTAATAATTGGTGAAGTTTTGACAATAGGCTAAATATAAATATTAATATTTCTCGAGAAATGGGAATCCCGAAATTTTTCAAATATTTTTTCTCGAAATTGCTAGTATTAAATTTCAAAAATCTTTCTCGAGATTCTCGAGATTAGATTTCTCGAGCAGAAACTCTAGTTACCAGTATCCAAGAAGTGCAGAAAGACAAATCCCGTTTTCCTTTTTTTGGCTCTCATTATGCTATCTTTGATATATTTACGAACAAACTTAACGTGAATAATCTCTCGAGGTTTACTTTATGATTTTGATGATTTAACTTTATAAATGGAGTCAGTTTCATTTTCCGCAATATCCACTTTCAAAAAGACATTCAACATATTTGTTACTGAAGACAACAATTCATTATCATTAATATGTGGCAATCCAACAATATCAATGCTGTTGGTGTAGTTAGACTGTTCTAATGAAAAAACCGAATTTGTAATTGGCGATTCTCTCTCCGAAGTTCTTCATTTTTCTTCATTAAACATTCCATTCTTTTTGATAAATTATCTTCCAGTGTTCTAAACCGCTCATTTAATAAAGAAAACTGGTTTATACAATTTTGCCGCAACGATCCAATTTCATTCAAAATAATAGATGGTGTCTGCGGCTGATTTTTTAACACTGCATAAGCTTTATGTTGAGGGCTATTTAAAGGCTCTTCTTGTTTATTACGGCGTTTCATGATACAGTTGTGGCGATCCCAAATTTGTTTTTTCTCTTTCATGAACAGTAAGTCAGTTTTAGTTATGTTCACACAATCACCATGAAAAATTTGAGAACAATCACTGCATTTTAATTTATGATCATTAGATCTGTCTATTGTCACTTTACAAATACCGCAAGATGCCATTTAAAAATAAACAAAATAAACCAAAATTTTGTGGTTAAACTCAAATAAAAAAAAATTTGTATATGAACGAGTATGTAACACAAATTTAATACACTTGAGATTATACTTTTTATAGCGGTAATGATACAGTTTTTGTATATGTCAATTACAGATTTGTAAAAAATAACTTGTTCAATTAATCATTAAATAGTACCTAAATAATACTATTTGTACATAATTAATACTACAGACTTGAACATTAATTTATCACAAATGAAAATGTCGAATAAATATAAATTTAATAAAATTAAAATATTTTTGACTAACAGAAACAGAAATCGTTGTTGACCTCGCGACAGACAACGATCAAATATGCTATCGATTACGCTTAATGAAACCTAACATAATGTAAGCCTTAGCAATAATAGAATCAATACGTTTTGTAAAGGTAAGGTCAGAAGAGAAAGTTATACCCAAGTTAGACATAAACTCAACTCTGTCAACCACCATGTTATAAAGAAAATACTGCTGAAGAATAGGTGATCGCTTTCTAATAAAAGAGATAACCTTACATTTACCACATTCAACAACAATTTGTTGTTAAACGACCAACTGCAAAATGTGTTCAAATCACTTTGTAACTTTAAACAATCAGAAATTGAAGAAATCGGAGCGAATATTTTCATATCATCTGCTTAAAGAAGGCAATGTGCAAATTCAAAACACTCCACAACATCATTTATAAATAATGAGAACAGAAGTGGACCAATGTGACTATCTTGAGGTATTCCAGAATTTGCACGAAATAAATGAGAAGCAGAATCATTAATCTTAACGTATTGTGACCGGCCAAACAGATAAGATTCCAACCATTTGATAGGGATGAACTCACAATTTAGTTTCTCTTGCTTATAGATAAGAATTGAAGGCCAATTTTATCAAAAGCTTTTGAAAAGTCAGTGTAAACTACATCTACTTGTTGCCGGCCCTCGATTCTGCTGTATAAATGTATCCAGAATGTAGCCAAATTGGTAATTGAAGATCTTTAACTTTAATATGGCTTTAAGGAGCTTTTTATTTTAGTGGGAAAGTTTTAAAGATTTAGATAGCATAGATTCGTATTTGGGTTCCCAAAATCATTAGAAATTAACAACATAAAGCTTGTGAGCTTTATTATTTTAAAAAAGCTTATTATTAAAATTTTCTTGTGACTTTTAATTCAAAAGTAAGAAGCTTTTATAGTTTATTAAATTGTTTATTAAATGGTTCTAATAAGCTTGCTGATGAGCTTTTCTAGTGTAATTTAAGTTTTTTATTTCGTCTTAGTCTCTGTCTTGTATCAATATTATCCAAGTTAATTTGCATTTTGAATTTTAAAAGGTTTATGGAGGTAAAGCTTTTACAAAAAGCTTTTTAATTTTTCTTAGTTTTCTGTAAAGCATTATTTTAAACTAAAAACTTATTCACCTTTTCAGACTAAATATACGCTCATAAAATGCTAAGGCTAATGTGAATATCCCAGGAGCAAGCTCATCAAACATTGCAATGAATGAAAACGAAAAAATGTAATACGAGTGACACAAATAATAAAATTGTGCAAAACATTGAGAATGAAGATAATGAAAATGTATCTCTAACACAAACATTAGTTCAAACGGGAATTGAACGTTATGTTACGGTGACGTCAAAAAGTAAAAGAAACCCAAAATCTCCAGAGGAAGCAGCTTCAAACCTAAAGAGCGTAAAGCTAAATCAATCCGGAATAATATCTGGTAATCGATTCGAAGTTGTACAAGCGGAAGGTGCTAACAAGGATGCAGAGGAAGAGCCTAAAGAGAGACCTCCTCCAATCTACTTAAGAGAGGCGCCATTAAAACTGTTACTGACAACACTAAATGCAGAAACTATTGAGAACTTTTTCATTGCCCACATTAAACGTGGTAGCATTAGCAAAACCAGGATTCAAGCCAAAAACATCGACGGTTACAGAAAAATTGTAGCCGTTATTGAAAAAAAATGGAAAATATTTTTACACATACTGTCTAAAGAGCGCAAAAGGAATCACGGTCGTGATAAAAGGAATCGAGACCACTGTGTAGCCAGAGGAAATAAGCGAAGAGCTGTCAAAAATGAACTTTAAAGTGAAGCATGTAATAAACATTATAAATCGTGACAGAAAACCTCAACCAATGTCTATAGTTGAGTTGGAACCCGAAGTAACAAAAACTGAGGGTAAACATGCAATCTACGATATTAGGTATTTATTGTACAGAAAAGTTATAGTGGAGGAGCCACACAAACGTAAATCGGTTTCACAATGTACCAACTGTCAGGAATATGGACAATCGCGAAACTACTGCAAACTCCCGGCTGTTTGCGTAATATGTGGCAAACTGCATGAAAGCAGCAACTGTGAACTGGATAAAAGCAAACCGGAGGCTAGAAAATGCAGTAATTGTGGTGAAAATCGGTGTATAAGGAGTTAAGGAAAAAAACGAATTCACGTCAAAGAGCGGAACAGCAAACACTAAACCATATTTTCAAGAGTCAAACCAATGCTGGTCAAATGTCAACTACAATCAATCCAAAAATATCGTACGCGGAAGCTGTGAGAGGTAAGCCATATCATTCTACCACAACACCAAAACGTTAAATATCTCGGCCTACATTTAGATAGAAGGCTTACATGGAAAAAGCATATCGCAGCTAAACGTCAACAAATCAAGTTAAGGTATATTAAAATGAACTGGTTAATAGGGAAACATTCCAACTTAAGCTTAGACTGTAAGGTTTTACTATATAAAATGGTACTTAAACCTATCTGGACGTATGGTATTTAATTGTGGGGGTCCGGTTGTGCTTCCAACATAATAAAACTACAACGAATGCAGTCAAGAATACTAAGAATAATGGTAAATGCACCCTGTTATATACATACGTAACACAAACATACATCGGGACCTACATATCGAAACAGTAGCAGACACAATCAGCCAGGGAAATTTTAGAAAGGCCCAGATACCGGGGACTTAAAAAAAAGATCCTTTAGATGTAGCTTTCTAATTTAAAGTAATTACAAAGTGCAAGTTAGTATTAAGATCTAACATAGGATAAGTCTTAATCAAAAGTTTGTATGAGTTTGTAAGATTTGATTACATCTTGTGAGTTTCCTATATAGGAAAGATTCAAGAATAAAGCCTTAGGCTGTTTAACAAAAAAAATCATAGATTTTAATTAGGATTTCATGCTTTGAAACGTAAAATGCTTGCTTACATTTTACATTTATTCAATAATTCAAAAAAAAAAAAAATTAATATAAAACGTAATAAATAAATAAAATTTTGAAAACATGGTTAATATTTATGACCTCACGCGAAAATAAATTACAAAAAAAAAAGAAAATATTAATAAAAAATATTTATTGTTATATTTTAATTTATTTTCAATTTATTTGTTATTATTACTGCTGTGTACATAACATTAAAAAACCAAATTTACGCTCGATTGAAATTTAATATTGAAACATTTTTAAAAGTGATATTCCATCTGCTATATGGCTATTGTACGACGATACAAAAAATAAATGTACCTTGTCCGACAGACGGCCCAAATATTTAATTTTATTCATTTTTTACTAGATCTAATTTTTAATTTATTTTAATTAATATTGATGACTTGACATTATTCATCTCGAACGAACGAACCAATGAAAATATCCAACAAAAAATTACAACTTTTAATTCAATTAAAATATTCCGCAAGTACGAAGAGTATATACAAAAAAATGATTTCCAAGTGAAAAAAATTAACAATTTTCTCATTTTTTGTGTGTTGGTTTTAGGTAATTTAAATAAAATAAAAAACTAAGAAATAACGCAATTAAACCTCAAAAAACCAAAACCATCTTCTTAGTCTGGTACATATTTGCAAAAAAGATTTTTTTTTTAGCTAGAAAGGCGAATGTTCTTAGTATTAAATTTTACGTTTTTCTCTTCGTATTTTCCTGTGGTATTACAATTTTAAACCAATGAAATTAACAAATTAAAACAAATATTTTACGTTCGAGATCAAAAGCTGAAATTATTAAAAATAATTTAATTTATGGAATTTTTAATAAATATCTTGAAGTTAGCTGCTTTAACATTTTTCCAAATCTGAATTCCCTCCCCGCACCTTCATAAATATAAATCAAATAAGAAATGTTGATTGATCACACATCACAGATAACAACGCGCCAACAACAAAAAAATAGTTCAATTTATATATCACCATATACACATTTTGCAAAATGCTTGTTGAATGATATCAATTTAATGATAAATGATATAAGCAACAAATAGCCCGATACACATACAATTTCGATGTTGCCTATTTTTGTTTTGTATTCCGTATAGTAGTTTCACGCTAACCCATTTACGAGTAAATAACATTGAGTTGTGTACTGGCAGTCTGTGACACATAAAAATGTTAAGACATTTTATATATCAAAAAATTGGTAATAAATTAAGGTTTTTATGTTTATATGTATGTTACGTAATGAATAATAGTTATATGGTATTATACTTTATTGGCCATATCAATTCGTAACGCACCATATTGCCTAAGTATACCGCATGTTATAATATTTAGTTAACCTTAATGTTATATGCGGATGGAATAAATATTGCATATATGTAGCTTTTATTCTAAAATATATATTCAATAATAAAATTCGTTGTGGTGACAAGAAGATAATGTTTTTAGTCCCCTTCAAAATGAAAATATCGAAAAAAAAAATTCTTGCTAATGGGAACATTTTATGCCATTTCTAGATATCTGTTATGGTGAATATACCAATTTCATGGTTGAATCTAAAGGGTGGATTTTGGTTTTGTGCAAAGTCATATTGTTTTCATTATAACTTTTAATCTGTTTTCAACTTCTCTCTCAGATCTCTGTTTCAATGTTCTCAAGCTATAGATATTGTTCTAAGTATGTATGTATGTATATGTATTTAATATAAATGTCATGCTGAAAAAATTACATTTTGAATTTCAAGTATTTGGGTTCATAGCATTTTGAATTTTTTCCAATTTTTATTTTTTATTAACTAATGGATTGACAACGGATTGTTATGAACCAATAAAATTATGTGTGGTAGGTATTATCTTGAATTTACATTTTTATTGTTGAAACAGACAAAAAACCATGATTCTTAACCAAAAATTTAATTTTGAAGGAAACCCAAATAATTTCTAATAAACTTCAGTCTATATGGAAGCATATTCAAACCATATATTAAAATTTTACATTCACTCTTCTTCTCGCTTTATTTATTCGATTTTTTAATTTCATCAGAATTATGTCTAGCAAAATTATTTTAGTTTTGCACTAATTGTATGTTGTACTAAATTTTTAATAATGCATTTGTTGAGGTAAATAATTTTGGGATTGTGAATAGGTATTTAATTTCGTTTTTTGTTTTCATTTGATTGTTTTGATGGGCAAAACATTATAAGCTACTAGCTGAGCCCGGTCCGCCTTGCTGGCCCTAAGTACACCTTTTCTTTTGTATTGTCTCTCTCGATTTAAATAGATGTCACAGCATTTAGTTATTAAAAATTCATTTTTCGTATATCTGTACAATAATTACATTGTATTAGAGTGTAAACATTATAACGGGAAATTGATTTGGCAATATTGTTAATGAGCTATTGGAATGCAAACTGCTGTTAAATGATGCCAATAGAAAGATAAATGTAGATGATTCGTATTATATGCCGCACAGTAATACCTGATGGAAGAATATTATTAAAAAATGTAATAAACATTTTATGTGAAATGAAATTCGTATAAATTTATTGTAACGTTCTTTATTTGAATCCTGATGCACTTCGTTGCAAACAACCAAAAAAAGAAATGAAATATTCTAGATTTTGTTTTTTTTATGAAACGAATGCATTGTATTTCAAAATTATTAATGTCAATCCAAAACATTTGGATATACAATATTTTTCGTTTGCCCATTTGAAGCGAGCACAAACAAACAATTTGGAGTTCCAACTCTTCAGCAGGCCATGTATAGCTGTCCATGTGAAAAGCACGGCTCCTCCAAATTTAATCCGCATATTTGAAGCGTTTGTCCTTGCGCCTTATTGATGGACATGGCAAATGATAGACTTCCTGGGAATTGCAAACGCTTAAATTCAAATGGCATGTCTGTTCGAATCAGTGGAATACGTGGTATGAGGACAATTTCACCTTTCGCTGTTCCGGTCAATATTGTGGCTTCAATTAAATTCGGTATCAAATTTTTTTACTGCCAATCTTGTGCCATTGCACAGTTTTGGTGTATTTAAATTCCGCAGTAAAATAATTGATGAGCCAACCTTTAAATTCAAACAATGCGGTGGCATACCAGGTGGTTCCAATGAATTCAAAAATTCAATTGGATAATTCACTGCATCATCTGCATTCATTGCGCTATCAACAGATTTGTATGATGTCACTGCACCTGGTAATTTTTCTTGAATCTGATATTTGATTGCATTGACGTGAACAATTGTGATTTCTGTAATTTTGAACAATATTTGGGAACACACTTTCAATCAACAATCATAATTGTTCGGCAATGTAATCAATCCATTTGTATTATCGACTCGAACTTTGCCATTTCTAATATCTAACAATTGCTTCGAGAACCAATCTGCAGATTAGTCGTTGTGCAATTGAACGCGCATAGTTATGTTCAATGTCAATTTTTGCACATGTCGCAACAGAAGAGAAGACTTTAAGCATGTATTGATCTCATCCGCCGGTGTTTATCGTGGAACCACAGGAAATATTTGACGAAAATCGCCTGACAAAATATCAATGCACCACCAAAAATTTCTTGATTCTGACGTAGATCATATCGATTAAATTTTAAAGTGATCAATCAATAAATATAAGAACACCTGCACATTCAACGGCAATTTTAATGCAGAGTGCGCTGTTCGTCCACCATCCAATAGAGTAGCAGCGATTCCCGACGAAGCAAGTGCCAATGCAATTTTTCGTTGCGATCGAATGGCTGCCAAAATTAGTGATATCACAAATGTTTTTCCCGTACCACCAGGCGCATCCAAAAAATATAATCCACCGACTTCATTTTGTACAGCTTGCATGATGGTATCATAGACATGTTTTTGATGGTCATTTAATTTGGGAACATTCAAATTCACAAATGTTTGCAATTTATTGGGATCATACTGTTGGTCACGTTGCAATTCTCGATCAAATAAATCATGCATTGGACGATTAGGTGGTGACAAACCTAATTGCCCTAATGCTTTATTTGCAATCGTTAGCCACATATCTTCAATCGCTATCAATGCCTCATTATACATTTCCAATGAAATCTCTGAAATCAGTCTTCTGCCATAAAATCTTTGTATTTATTCCACAATTCAAGTGGATTTGATGGAAAACATGTTGATATGATTATGGCATATAACATACGTATTTGATGTGGAGAAGAAGCAATCGATGCATCATGAAGCGTTAAATCCCAATGCGCATCATTTTCAAGTAAACCTAGTTGCTCACATGCTTCACAATACGTCACACATAAATGACCATTTACTCTTCGCAAATGTTGAAATGAACGTAGTCCAACAACATTTACTAACAACAACCGCAAATAATAACATTCTGCATTGTTTGGATGTACTGTGTATAATCTTCCCATGGTATCTTAAAAAAAAACACCCGGATGGCCATTAACAGGTATTCCTTGTTTACGTCGTTGCTATTACTTTGCAGTCCAAGTGAAATAATGCGTTACATCTGAATATAGAAACATTCTGGCAAATTCATCGCTTTCACACAATTGAAAGAATGCAGCGCATCGTTACATTTGCATCGGTAAAATACACACGCTGGCCATTTTCAAGATGAACAGCCAAATGAACAACAGCAGGATATCGCTCATGAATTGGGAATGAATAAATTCTCCAAATAGCTTCATTAGTGCCGATGTAGCGCCCCATTTGATATTGGGCGATTTCATCATTGCTATTGTCACCAGCTACTCCAAAAACAGCCATATCACTGCCTTTATTCACATATTTGCAAATGTATTTAATCGACTTCACAGAATTACAGTACTTAACATTTATGTGAGCCTGAAATACTTTTGAAAATAGTGGAGAATAAGGCACAATCCAACGATTATCAACTTCAATGTCTTGATTGCGTATTTTAATTGTTGTTGTATGGCCATTATCCTCCTGTGTCCGACGTCGGTACAACGGGTATCCGTCGTCACCTGTAATTGTATCCGAAGTTAATGCTCTTGGATACCGTTTTGTACATTTTCCATCGATCATGCATGGTGAATTCATATTTATTTGACCGCAAGGGCCATGGATCATATTTTTTATGACAGCTTCAAATAATTCTGGATCGCTGATTTCATCTGGAATTTCAGCTGATTGAATGTTATCAATTTGATCGGGTGCTATTTTACGAACCAGCCATATCAAGATGTGCCCGTGCGGCAGCCCTCTCTTTTGCCATCCAATCGAATACATCCAGCAACGCACCTCTCCAAAAATTCGCAATTTGATAATCAAATCCATCAGTGCTTTTACTTTCTGTCGAAATACACGTGCTGTTATATCGTGTCGATCTGTTGGATTCTGACCATCAAATAAATTGTTTTTCATGTCAGCCCACTGTTGATTGCATGTGAATGTTATGAATAGGTCGGGACGACCATATTTGCGAACGTATGACATTGCATTGATGGTATTATTGTTAAACGTCCGATATCATTAACATTACCATCATTCACTATTGCATCTCGCAAGTGTAATGTATTCTTTCGATCGTAATTTGGCTTCATTGAATCGAAGGTAATTAAGGCGTTCTGCCTCAATTTTCGCATACATGTCAACAGCGTATTGGTGGAAAAGTTTGCCACATCGCATAATCAAGTTGATTTCTTGTGGGCGAAATTCGAATCTATACGAATAATAATTCATCCCACTAACTTTTTTTTGTCTACCTCACGGCCTATGATGAATACATTATCAGAAAATTAAAATCATGTCTTCTTGTTTTGAAATATGTATGTAAATAAATTGAATTCATATATATTTTACCGGTTCGTGGATCTATATCATTCGTATATTGATATGATAGCCGTCGTCACCTTTCCAGTGCAATAATGGATATTGTAATGCATCATAGCTGCGGTGAAGCTCTGAAACACGCCGTAATTCTTCATTTCTTCGATGTAGCACAATATCGCGAGATTGAAACTGGTCTACAACAATTACAATGGCCACTTCATCAATTGTTGGTGCATTAAATCGTATCGCATGCTCTCCAAAGCGCGTTTTATCAGCCCTGATAACGATTCTGTGATCATCAGATGGCATACGATTGAGAGCGGTTTTAAACAATCGAATTAATTTATTGTGCTGATGTCAGAATGTTTAAAGTTTAGAAACAATTTGTCGCCTTGCACGCGCAGCAATTGTACAACGCCGATCCAATTCACGATTTGCATCTCCGATAAAATAGATTTGCAAAAATTGATGATCAGCATCAGGATATGGCAATAAGGAACCAGTTCGATGATAAATCTGACCTTGAATCTGTAATATTAGTGAAATGTAATTAGATGCTGGGTCAGAATTCTTGAACACCTCAAAAAAATTGCTGCTCAGATCGCATTTTTCATATGATATTCCGCATGAAGTAATCACCTTAAACCCTTAAACGTCGGCATGAAATTGTCTCTTACAATTTTGGTCGCACCAAAAGAAGTAATTTGAAATGCCGCATTGTATTCTTGAATGTGAGACAAAAAATGCGTAGACGTTTGCGACGTTCCAAAAATGAATGAATGAAGTGGATCGTGAATAGCACAAGACATGCCAGGCGTTTCACCTTGAAATTTGGCTGCATCACAATGTGGAAATTTCACCGTCATTCCACCAATATTGCCATGTTCACTATAATCATTCTCGCTATTGTAAGCGAAAGCAGCATATTCCATCTTTTGCACAGCACGACGTGAAAGTCGTGTCGTTCGTCTCGATGCTGGATTTAATGGATTTGGATCTGCCGATCTATGACGACGCGACGTGCGTTTCGTAATTGTTGTACTTCATTTTGTTGTGACTTTGTGAGTGTTCCTCTACACTTTGCGCTCTCCTTTGATTAAATCTATAGGTAGAATTACGCGTACGTTGACCTATAGTCAGCGGCGTAGCGAAGGGGGGGGGGGGGCTAACCCCCCCCCCCCCCCCCCCCCTGAGTTTCACTTATTATACTAAAATCATTACATGGTGATGTGTTGATCCACACAAAATAATTTATAATTCGAATAAGGCTCATTACCTGTTATAATATGCAAAAAATCTATTTTTGATTCTTCACATAAAAGAAATTTAAACAAAGCGGCGTAATATTAGACGTAATTTTTACAGATCTGAGTAGACCTTTTTTCCAGATTAAGTTGGAATTAGATTACATAATCGAAGTTAATTAAAATGTTTAAAAAACGATCAGGTATCTACCGGTTGAACGCTTGTACCTATAATAACAAAATTAGCCCAAAATATTTGTCAGATTTTTAGTAGTACATATTCTTAACCTGGATAATCTCTCCAATTTAAGAGTTCTAAGACGTTCAGGCGCCTTAAGAATTACCTAAGAAACACAATCGGTGGGAAGCGACTAAACGGATTGGCATCATTAAATATTCATAGAGATGTGGTTATATAAATAGACTGTGTCCTCGATGAATTGGCCTTAGTGTCACGACGAATCAATATAAAACTATAAAAAACTAATAAAAAATTGAAATTCGAATGCATTATTTTCTTATAGAATTATTTTTTTTTAAATCCCCCCCACCCCCCCCCCCCTCGGCGAATTTCTGGCTACGCCACTGCCTGTAGTTCATCGTCTTGTTGGTGGCATTTTTTTCTAAATCAATGAAATTAATTCAATATGAATTAAGGATTGTTTATTTAAGAATACAGTAATCCCCCCTATAACACGGTAGATTCGTTCCGCGTTAAAGGAAAACGCGTTATACGGGAATGCTCGTACAACGCGCTCATATGACCCCGTATAACGCGTTATGTGCAAATGATTCACGTTTAACTTTTCTCGTTAAAGGGGGTTTAAATTGAATATTAAGGACAAACTATGTTATGAACGAAATATGTTCGTTTTATTAAAATCAATGTGGGAAATCCCCGCGTTATATGGGGGAAAACACGTGTTATACGAGAGACATGAAATCACGTAATATGAAAACGCGTTATAAGAGTACCGTGTTATACGGGGGATTACTGTAATTTAAAAAAGTATTGTTGTTGTGTGACTGCTGTTATGCGTTGCATCCAATTAAACTTTCCCAAAAAATCATTAAAGTAAAACAAATTTGTTTTGTTTATTTGGAAATATTTTGCACTGAACACACTTAAATCACTTTTTATTTTGTTAATACTTACCAATATTTATGAAACTAAAAAAAAATCACTTGTAATAAAATTCCAATTGGAAAGCAGCGAATGTACCTATAACCGGCTGTATCAGAATCCAAGAGTGAAAGAAAGTGATTGGAAAACATGTGCATTTTGACAGGTTCATCTGTTTGTCATTTGTATGCTGTCAATCAAATGAATGTGTGTATTTATGAGTTTGTGTATTAGTTTGGATCGATTTTTTTCGTTAGGTCGGACCGAAATTTTAACTTTTTTTTTTTTTCAAATGTTGAATTAAAATTTTTTCAAGAGTGGGGCTGGGACCATACGCAATCGATCACAAAGTGTGTGCATGGAGTGTGGGGGGAAAACTGACCCGTTTTCGAGATATTTGCAATTATTCGATTTTACGTGTATTTGTTGTTGTTTTACAAAGAGCGAGTTCATTTCAGGAAAAAAATCATAACTCGAGAATGGCTGGACCGATTTTGGATTTTAAAATCAACTAACCATCATCACTCCTCCTTGCACCTTGCCTAAAAATGTTATGGCAATCGGTTGAGCCGTTCTCGAATTATGGAGTGACAATCAAAATGTACACTTATTTTTATAGATAATAAGCAAAATTGTAACTCCGGCCCATAAATTCCTAAATAAAATATTTACAGAAATTTAAGGACAATTTCAGACCTATATGAATGACATATCTAGAGAGAATAAGCATGAATTACGAAAATGTTAGCAGTAAATACTTGTTTGTTTAATTCAATGTTTGGTGGGCCAAAAATTTTATTTTTTTGATTTCACACATTAGAAAAGCACTGCCCTATATGATGTTGGGGCTGCTGTTCCAAAACCCCCGCTTTACAATTTATTAAGATTATAACTTTCATAGAACAGAACATTTTTCAGAAATGTTGTATATTTTAATAGTCATCCTTAGACTAAAATAATAACTGCCAAAAGCCTTATAAGGAAAAAAAATACTCTTCCAAACCCTCAATGAAAATTGTGTAGTAGCCTTTTTATTTTATATTGTTATTAATAAAGATTTAATAGGGTTTCTTTTATTAATGAGACGCTTTACTTTCTAGCAGTGTGGCATTTTTATTTTTGAAAGTATGATGGTATCCACCGCATATTTGATTCAGCGTAAATTTTCATTATGTTAATTAAATTAAATCAAACGATGTGCAAAAGTGTCAACAATAACAAAGTCAATACGGATTGGTTGAAATGGTGTTTTATGTCGTTTTCCACTTACATACTACTCTACTCTAAAGCTACTCCAATCCGCCATCTTTAAATCCGTCTAAATTGACGGAGTAGCAAACTACTCTAACTAATACATTTACATCTACATTGCATTGCATTGCAAAGTTGACGTATTATTTGTTAAAATAGAAATTTGACAATTAATACGTATATTCATACACTCATACAAAAAACCAAAGCCATGTAAAAATATTTTTTTTTGTATGTTCCACTTAAAATGTCAAAAATCTGTCTTTTTGACAGCTCTTTCTACTCTTTCGCTACTCTTTGTTGTAACTGGAAAACGACATAAGAAAAGAAGTTTTAAAGCATTTCTACAAAAACCATAAAACAAACAAAAATCGAAAATTATAAATATTACGGCAGCGTGAAGGACATTAAATATTAGTTTACCTAAATTTTACCTATGTCAAAAAAATGATATTTATATATTGTATAAGATATTAAATCTTGTCACATAAATATTTAGATGACATTATTTAATACATTATATTGAAAGATATACTATTAATACACATATGTACACAAATCTGTCTAAAATTATTTATGGCTATATTTGCAGTAAAATGTCCTGGTAATATCGTCTTACAATCCTTTTCTCAGTATTTCGAGCAACACAAGTGAGAACCTCAGCAAAAATAGATCCAAACATAAAATAGAAAATAAATGAAGAGCATTCATTTATTTTGTAATATTTTTAAATTATCCCTGCCGTCGAATGCCCTCATTTTGTTGGTGGATGTATGTACAGCAAAACAGCATAATTTATATTATTGTAGATTTGAATAAATTCGAGATTAAATTTAATGAATAATATGTTGCATAGTTTTCTAGTTTATTATATCCATTTTACTATGAGTGTATACAGTTTGGAATTATCACAATGAGAATGAAATGTGTACGTAATATGTATCAATTTTGTTGCAAACTGATACAAATTATTGACTGATTTTTAGCGTTTATGTATATTTATTTTATATGTGCCAAGTACCGCCCACAAAACTTAAGAATACATAAAACATAAAAGTTTCATATTCTAATTAAATTTTTACCACCAAACACTAAATATTAAAATATGATGCGCTTTGTAGCAAGTTGTATTTTTTGTGTATCGAGTTGAGAATCTGCTTGTTACATTCGAGATGATGAAAAAGTTTAAATTAGTTTTGACTTTTAAAGTTTGGTAATGCATCATGTGTAACCCAAATAATTAAAAATGGCATTTGTTATGTCAGAAATTTTATAAATTAATGATGAAAGTCGATATTTCTCGCTTGGAGTGTTGCGATGCAAATTATGTAGCGGATATATTGTATGTGTACAGTGGTGTATAAAAATGTAACTATTTATAAATCGTATGGCTATTGTTAATTAAAAGTATTATGCAAAAGTCTCGATATACGAAGAACAGTGCGGAAAAATTAATCCTCGATTAATGCTGAGTAACGACAAAAAGTTAATGTAATTTTTTTCGAGATTCTCTCAAATTTGGAAAAATACGTTTTTTTTATATTTATTAGCTTTAGAAAGGTACATATATTAGTGCGCACGTGGAGTGTTGACTTAATCAAGAAATTCAGCATACTGGTATTATGAAACTGGGTTTTAACATCTTTTTCAGCAGCTGAAAAATCCAATTGAAACTAGAGGAAAAATGTGTGTATTAAAGAAAAGACAACTTAGCCAGATATCCAAGATTTGTAGGTGCCTAACTTAACAGGTTTGACTGCAGTCTTTTTTAGTATTTATTAGACTTTCTAAAACTCTTAAGTTGCTTTAATTACAAATGTATAATCCTTAGTGAATACTGCAGCCTGATTCTCTAAAAAATAAGATAATGTGTAAATAGGAAAACGTGTAAAATTTTACACATCAAAAATTTACACAAAAATTTATCTTATTTCACTAAAATCGCATTCTGTAAAAATATTATATTCAGCCGTAAAGTTTATCACTTAGCAATCCAGCACAAGTGTCAAATGGATTTTTATGACATCTACAAATTTGTTTACTTGTGAATTTATTATGTACATCGAATTGTTTATAAATTCAAATTATAATAAATATTGATTATTATAATAAATATTGATTAAATATTATTTTTTGGTGCTTGGTGGAAAATCTTGGAAAATATACAAGAAGTAAGTGCACATTTTCATTTTATGTCAATTTGTGATGAAAAAATAAATCATCAAATTTATTTTAGATTATGGTACGGTTTTTAGTTTTTGAATATTCGGATGAGAGACGTCGTGTTAAAGATGTGCGAATTACCCGAAAAAAAATGCGAGATACTCAAAATGTATTTGAGTTACCAGACTCGACATTTATCAGTTTTTATCGGCTGCCTAAATTGTTGGTTCAGTCATTAATTACAGACTTAGAACCGTGTATGCGTGTGGCCCGAAGGAATACGTCCATCCCGCATCATCTTCAGGTTCTGGCATTTCTAAGTATCGTAGCTAATGGTAAGTTATCTATTTACCTACATTTAAGAGTTTTTGATATTAAATTAACTGATTATTGTTTTATTTTTTAGGTGGTTATCAGAAAAATGTAGGACACGATTTTCTTCTTGGGCTTTCCCAAACATCAATATCAAGATGCATCGATTTTGTTGGCAGAGCAATCGACGAAATTCTTGCCCCGCGCTACATCAAATTCTCGCAAAACGAGCATTCAATGAATGAAATCAAGAGAACGTAGGTTTCTAGCTGACAACGTATACCAATAGACTGTTGACTAATTTATAAATACATTCCTACAATTTTATTTTCAGGTTTTATGATAAATTTGGGTTTCCCGGGATAATTGGAGCAATTGATTGTACCCATATCACCATCCAAAAGCCTAGCTCTGATGTGGAGCATGCTTATTATAACGGGCGAAAGAGGGCTCATACTAAAAATGTCGAGATAGTAAGTATTGATGTAAACACCGAAAATACATAATGGTAAAAATAAATACGTCCATAAATATATTTCTAGATTTGCAATTATGATCTGCAAATTTTAAGCATTAATGCACGTTATGGAGGAACGGCCCATGATACCTATGTTTGGCACAACAGCCAAGTAAAACGCTATATGGAGCGTATTTTTAATAATGGAAATACCCATTCTTGGTTAATAGGTTAATTATATAAAAATTTAAGTTAATTAATATAATTATAAACATATGTGTTTCGTTTTTCAATTTAGGTGACAGCGGCTATGAGCAGCGACCCTGGTTAATGACACCGATCAGAAATACTGTAAGCCAGGCAGAAGAAGCTTATAATGTGACACATCGAAAGGCACGAAATTGTGTCGAGCGATGCATAGGCGTTTTAAAAAATAGATTCCGAATATTGGGCCGGGACAGAATTCTTCGGTATTCCCCTCAAAAATCAGGCACTATTATAAACGCCTGTGCTGTGTTACATAACATAATGGTTATTAACAATGTACCTGATTATTTAGAGTTGGTGGATGAATCGGATGATGCTCAAAATCAAGAATTGAATGAAACGACTAGTGCTTCAAGTATCATGCTACAAAGAGGAATAGATGCCCGAAACATTCTAATTCAAGAATATTTTAATTAAAGAAATATTTTAAAATATATGTACCGATTTAAGGTGTTACGAAAACAATAAATTTGTGTATTAAAAATAAATATAATTCAGTTTTTTTTTTACATTTGGTACATAATAAAGAAAATAAATAAAAAAACTAATTGGACGAAAGCTTTTCTGCAATTAGCTCTAAGGCAGCTGTACTTCTTCGATCTAAATCCAGCTTTTGCAACCCTATAGTTTCGTATAAATCGAATTTCTCCCTTTCGAAATCTAATTTCTTCTCTTCATGTGCGAGAAGTTTGGCGGTTGATTCGCCCGTAGGTTTAACAACCCTCGGCCGCTTCAGATTCCTTTTGCGTGGTGCAGTTCTAATTTTTTTTACGCTATTAGGTTCGGGTTGTAGCTCCTGCTCAGCATTGATGATTTTCACTAACTCATCATCCATGACAAGGTATTCTGCTTGGATAGGAGGATCTTTATCAATTACTTCAGAGTAACTCAAAGTCTATATAACAAAAAGTTGGTTATTATTATTTGTTTCACATAACCTAATGAGAACTTACCCGTGTGTCTCCGAAACCCCTTTGTTGGCTCTCGCCATCTCCATCTATGACTGCCAGCGAAATAATGCTAACAACCCTCTTCTTATATTCGTCCAGAGTTTTAATTTTACGAAACCCATTTACTCCCGATTCCTCTTGGAGCCGTTTTTCAGCACTTGCTTTTGCTTTTGTGTTTCTTCTAAAATTTGGTAAAAATATGTTATATATTAAGGCATTTTATACAATTTCATTTATCTTACTTCAAATCTCGCCAATACTGCTTCCACTGTTCTGCATTTTTTTTTGCTCCGCCCAAACTATTTAAAATGGTAGATATTTCAGCCCATTTTAACTGCTGAGTCTCTGCACCGGCATCTCCCTCGAATCTACTTGCAACATATATGATTAACACTTTTCTAAAATAAATGTAACAACTTTGTTACTTACCTGTCATGAGCAAAATCGATGTTCTCCTCTAAAAAGGTTAACAATGCACCCTTTTGTTGATTAGTGGCCCGCTTTCCTCTTGGAGTAATAAGTCTAGTTCATAAAATTAAATTTAAATAAGAAAAAAATCCTTGTACTTTGAACCATTCTGAAAGCTAATTTCGAAAGAAATGGTTCGCGGTCTACACCTACCTGTTAATATCACAACACATATTATATAATTTATAATAATCTACGTATATTTTAATAAAAATTATTCTACTATTATTCGTAATGAATTTTAAATTCAATTTTACTGACGTTATACTGAAACAAAATACTTTTCCCCAAGATAAAAAACTAAGGTAAACTTTTGACGGAAATTTTGCTTGAATATTTACATTATATCATTTTCAAATTTTAGAGAATCAGAAAATAGAGTGTAATTGTGTAAACGGTCGCTTTACCCTTTTACACATTATTTTATTTTTTAGAGAATCAGGCCCCTGGTATTCCTGGGTAAATTTTAATTAAAAATAAATTTGAAAAGCTGAATTGAGGATTTACAAAAGCGAATATAGGTTTTCGAAATTACGCGAATACTGCGCACTGTTAATACAATTTAGAGTGTTGCTAATAAAACTATACAGGAAATAATAAAATCAGAATTAACGATTTTCATATTTTAAATGTATTTTTCTAATAGCGCTTTGAACAATTGGAATTTGAACGTTATTCAAATTTTGAAGAAGGCATTCTGTCATACTTACATATATTTTTCGAAATAAATGAAATTTTAAAAATTCAAAGTGTAATAATAAAACTAAAGTAACATTTTAATTTTTAAGAAAATCCTAGCATTTTTATTATACTTTCTATTACAGTAGTGCCCCGCTTAACAAACATAATTCGTTCCAGGATCATACCAAAGCAACTTTGATTATACAAGCCATAATCTAAAAAACGAAGATTTTATAAGGGAATTAGAAACGACGAAAAAACCAAACTTTCCATAGTAAAACACATAAAACATATGGGAAATCACCTTTTTTCCTAAGACAAATTTGTAAATGAAAACGTTGCAAATTCTTAATTATGATTTCTGAAATATTTTCATAAATGTTTGAATTTCAACATACAAAAATCTCGTTTAAGTAAATCGTTTTCATTTTCTTGTAATAATTGGTTTATTTCAACCAAAATATAAAAATAAGTTCATAACAACAGCATTCTGGTCAAATTAAAAAGAAAAGCTTCCTACAAATCGTGTGCATTAAGCCAATATACATAGATGGCAGTGGGCAGTAAACATTTTGATAAACCGTACCAAAAATTACCACTTGGGGAAATTTGAGTTCAAAAGTTGTAGGAAAAGCAAAACAAATTCACAAAATATTTAAGAACGTGTCATAATTTTGTGATTAAACAATCTTTTTCGTATTTTTCTGTATAAATCTGAGACATCTAACGTACACTAGTAAAACTAAAGATAAATTTAGCAAGTATTATTTTAAATCGTCAGAGCCAACTTTGATGTATTTTTCAAAATGAAAGTTCGAAAAATATATTTTAGAAATAATGTAGTTTTAATATTTCTGCAATTAATATTTGCTTAATGCCAATATACCCTTCCTGTATATTGCTGCTAAATATATGTAGAACACTTTTGTATAAAAATTTTGTTAGATTTTTGTTTTTTTCATTGAAAAACTTGAAACTACAAAACACCATTTTTATATGGATTCCTATGGAAATGTGTGAAAAGTTATACCACTAAAAAAGCTTCTAAAAAATACGTTATAATGATTATGGCTCTATACTCTAGAAGGCTCTAATCATACTCGTCACGTTTTTTCAAACATTTCTATAACGAAAAACTATGTATGTATATATTATATTAAGCTCACTAGTTTTGCGAAACGTCTCTTGCTAAGTGAGTCACTTTTTACAATTTACAGTGGAAGTTCGCTTAACGAGTATAATCAGAGCCTTCTAGAGTATAGAGCCATAATCATTATGACGTATTTTTTAGAAGCTTTTTAGGTGGTATAACTTTTCACTGATTTCCATAGGAATCCATAGTAGAAATGGTGTTTTTTAGCTTCAAGTTTTTCATTGAAAAAAGCAAAAATGTTACAAAATTTTTATACAAAAGTGTTCTACATACCTTTAGCAGCAATATACATGCAGGGTTTATTGGTATTAAGTAAATATTAATTGCAGAAATATTAAAATTAAATTATTTCTAAAATATATTTTTCGAACTTTCATTTTGAAAAATACATCAAAGTTGGCTCTGACGAATTAAAATAACACTTGCTACATTTATCTTTAGTTTTACTAGTATACGTTAGATGTCTATAATTGATGGCAGAGAAATACGAAAAAAAATTATTTAATCACACAATTATGACACGTTCTTAATATTTTGAGAATTTGTTTTGATTTTCCTACAATTTTTGAACTTAAAATTTCCCCAAGTGGCAATTTTTGGTACGATTTATAAAAAAATTGTACTGCCATCACTGCCATCTATGTAATGTATATTGACTTAATGCACACAATTTGTAGTAAGCTTTTCTTTTTTATTTGACCAGAATGCTGTTGTTATGAACTTTTTTTTATATTTTGGTTTAAATAAATCAATTATTACAAGAAAATGAAAACAATTTACTTAAACGACATTTATATATGTTGAAATTCAAATATTTATGAAAATATTTCAGAAATCATAATTAAGAATTTGTAACGTTTTCATTGATAAATTTGTCTTAAGAAAAAAAGTGATTTCCCATATGTTTTATGTGTTTTACTATGGAAATTTCGATTTTTTCGTCGTTTCTAATTCCCTTAAAAAAGCTTCGTTTTTTAGATTATGGCTTGTATAATCAAGGTGGCTTTGATATGATAGTATTCCTGGGTAAATTTTAATTAAAAATAAATTTGAAAAGCTGAATTGAGGATTTAAAAAAGCGAATATAGGTTTTCGAAATGACGCGAATATTGAGCACTGTTAATAAAATTTCGAGTGTTGCTAATCAAACTATACAGAAAATAAAAATCAGAATTAGCGATTTTCATATTTTAAATGTATTTTTCTAATAGAGCTTTGAACAATTGGAATTTGAACGTTATTCAAATTTTGAAGAAGGCATACTGTCATACATATATTTTTCGAAATAAATGAAATTTTAAAAATTCAAAGTGTAATAATAAAACTTAAGTAACATTTAAATTTTTAAGAAAATCCTAGCATTTTATTATAATTTCTATTATAGTAGTGCCCCGCTTAACAAACATAATTCGTCCCAGGATCATACTCGTTACGTTTTTTTTGAAATAACGAAAAACATTTATATGTATATATTATATTAAGCTCACTAGTTTTGCGAAACGTCTCTTGTTAAGAGAGTCATTTTTTACAATTTACAGTGAAAGTTCGCTTAACGAGTTTAATTGGTTTGAGGATCTTCCTCGTTATTTTTTATTTTTTTTTAATAACGAAATACATTATGTTTGTATATTAAGCGCGCAATCCGTCTCCCCCTTTTCTCATCACTCATTTTTGCGAAACGTCGCTCGCTAAGTGAGTCACTTTTTACAATTTGTTTTGCTCGTTACTCGAAGTGCCCGTTAAACGAGGTATCACTGTATTATGTTATAGATCATACAATTATCTTTAATTCAAGAAATTTTTCAGCATTTTTACAAAAACGATTGTTTTGCGATAATTCAAATTTAAAATTTTTTTGAAGAAACTGAATTATGGCAAGACAATGGTTTTCTTATATGCTATTTCATTACTAAAAAGACGATTTGGTTTTAATACATATTTGCATTTCCTTGGCAAAAATAAATAATTCTGGATTCAGAAATTGTTGAAATTCGGAATATTTAGTGTAATATAGTATTTTCTATAGTGCCATACCATAGACATTCATACTAGATTTCTCATCTCATTTAACTAAAGGAAAAAAACAAAACTTCTGATAATTCCAATGTATCGTTGTGTTGTGAATTTTATAAGGCAATGATTTTAGAATGCGTTGCAAATATAATACGTATATGCAATACACCGATAACATTTGAATAGAAAATTTTTATTTTGATTTTGTGTTTTTAGTCAAATGAGAAATCTATTATGATTGTCTATGGCTATACCATAGACAATCATAATAGATTTCTCATTTGACTAAAAACACAAAATATAAATAAAAATTTTCCATTCAAATTTTATCCGTGTATTGCATATACGTATTATATTTGCAACGCATTCTAAAATCTTTGCCTTATAAAATACACAACACAACGATACATTGGAATTATCAGAAGTTTTGTTTTTTTCCTTTAGTTATAATGAAATGAGAAATCTAGTATGAATGTCTATGGCCATACTAAACGAAATATAAATCTATATATATAAAAAGAAGTGTACATTTTGACTGTCACTCCATAATTCGAGAACGGCTCAACCGATTGCCATAACATTTTTAGGCAAGGTGCAAGGAGGAGTGATGATGGTTAGTTGATTTTAAAATCCAAAATCGGTCCAGCCATTCTCGAGTTATGATTTTTTTCCTGAAATGAACTCGCTCTTTGTAAAACAACAACAAATACACGTAAAATCGAATAATTGCAAATATCTCGAAAACGGGTCAGTTTTCCCCCCACACTCCATGCACACACTTTGTGATCGATTGCGTATGGTCCCAGCCCCCACTCTTGAAAAAATTTTAATTCAACATTTGAAAAAAAAAAAAAGTTTAAATTTCGGTCCGACCTAACGAAAAAAATCGATCCAAACTAATACACAAACTCATAAATACACACATTCATTTGATTGACAGCATACAAATGACAAACAGATGAACCTGTCAAAATGCACATGTTTTCCAATCACTTTCTTTCACTCTTGGATTCTGATACAGCCGGTTATAGGTACATTCGCTGCTTTCCAATTGGAATTTTATTACAAGTGATTTTTTTTGAGTTTCATAAATATTGGTAAGTATTAACAAAATAAAAAGTGATTTAAGTGTGTTCAGTGCAAAATATTTCCAAATAAACAAAACAAATTTGTTTTACTTTAATGATTTTTTGGGAAAGTTTAATTGGATGCAACGCATAACAGCAGTCACACAACAACAATACTTTTTTAAATTACAGTAATCCCCCGTATAACACGGTACTCTTATAACGCGTTTTCATATTACGTGATTTCATGTCTCTCGTATAACACGTGTTTTCCCCCATATAACGCGGGGATTTCCCACATTGATTTTAATAAAACGAACATATTTCGTTCATAACATAGTTTGTCCTTAATATTCAATTTAAACCCCCTTTAACGAGAAAAGTTAAACGTGAATCATTTGCACATAACGCGTTATACGGGGTCATATGAGCGCGTTGTACGAGCATTCCCGTATAACGCGTTTTCCTTTAACGCGGAACGAATCTACCGTGTTATAGGGGGGATTACTGTATTCTTAAATAAACAATCCTTAATTCATATTGAATTAATTTCATTGATTTAGAAAAAAATGCCACCAACAAGACGATGAACTATAGGCAGTGGCGTAGCCAGAAATTCGCCGAGGGGGGGGGGATCTAAAAAAAAAAAATTTCTATAAGAAAATAATGCATTCGAATTTCAATTTTTTATTAGTTTTTTATAGTTTTATATTGATTCGTCGTGACACTAAGGCCAATTCATCGAGGACACAGTCTATTTATATAACCACATCTCTATGAATATTTAATGATGCCAATCCGTTTAGTCGCTTCCCACCGATTGTGCACTGAAAAAAATATTCTGCGTTTTATTTACGAATGGCGTTCGTTAACCACAATTCGTAATATTAATGTACAAATTGCTATATTTACGTAAAAAAATGAAATTTAGAAAAAAATCATAAGAATGTTTGCATTAATAGTAAGAATCATAGTTCGTAAACTAAAAAATGGTTTAGTTTATTGTACTATACGTAAAATACAATCACATGTTGTTTGCGTATTAGTGCAACTTGCGTCATTTTATTAAAAAATCATATTTATGAACAATTCATAACATTTATGAATGAGACTATGTACGAAATTCGTCATATTAACGAATCTGATAATTATTGATCATCATGACATCATGATACACAACACACACAAATTAGATTTCTGCTTGGGTTTTTGAGTTTGATTTAGTTGAATATAATTCACTAAGTCGATACACTCTAGTTTTACATATAATGTAAAAATTTAGAGTTGAATTTTTGTAGTTCGGTCGTAGCTACCTGAAGAGTAGACCTTACTTTTTCTATACGAAACCGAATTACCAACACGAAAACTCAAAGAGATTTCTAATTTTTGAGAGTTGATACACTTTGTATTGACTCTGCGGGAAAGAAAAAGGGAGGGGATAATATTTCTATTTTGATTGGTAGATATATTATAAAAGTGATTGGCCTTTGTAATTTTTCTGATTTACCAAATCGAAAATACAGTGAATGTCATTTACAAATTACAAGTAATATATTGTCTATAAAAAAGCCGAAACATTTTCAGAAAATAATCCTCATATTTGGGAATTATTCATTCATCATCTAAGTATTCCATTCTTCCTAGATACGAATATTTTCGTATGCACAAATAATGAATTTCTAAACTTATACGTATGAATTTATTCGTTAATATGATGTAACATTTCGTTAATGTTACGAAACATTTCATGTTATGTTTAATTTCTTACGTTAACAATAAGAATTTGTTCATCCACAAATGCTTTTAACTTCATTAAAATTATAACATTTTTCGTATCTTATATGAATCAATTCATAAATATTACAACGTAAGTAGTGAAGGTTAAAATATTTTTTTTTTGTGTTTCACCATATTAACGTATGATTTTCGTACTATTAACGAAGGGTCGTATTGGCTCCATTTTAACGAATTTTTCGTACTATTAATGCAGTTTTTGTCTGCATTGATGTAGGATTTTTTTCAGTGTGTTTCTTAGGTAATTCTTAAGGCGCCTGAACGTCTTAGAACTCTTAAATTGGAGAGATTATCCAGGTTAAGAATATGTACTACTAAAAATCTGACAAATATTTTGGGCTAATTTTGTTATTATAGGTACAAGCGTTCAACCGGTAGATACCTGACCGTTTTTTAAACATTTTAATTAACTTCGCTTATGTAATCTAATTCCAACTTAATCTGGAAAAAAGGTCTACTCAGATCTGTAAAAATTACGTCTAATATTACGCCGCTTCGTTTAAATTTTTTTTTATGTGAAGAATCAAAAATAGATTTTTTGCATATTATAACAGGTAATGAGCCTTATTCGAATTATAAATTATTTTGTGTGGATCAACACATCACCATGTAATGATTTTAGTATAATAAGTGAAACTCAGGGGGGGGGGGGAGTTCAACCCCCCCTTCGCTACGCCGCTGACTATAGGTCGACGTACGCGTAATTCTACCTATAGATTTAATCAAAGGAGAGCGCAAAGTGTAGAGGAACACTCACAACAAAATGAAGTACAACAATTACGAAACGCACGTCGTCATAGATCGGCAGATCCAAATCCAGCATCGAGACGAACGACACGACTTTCACGTCGTGCTGTGCAAAAGATGGAATATGCTGCTTTCGCTTACAATAGCGAGAATGATTATAGTGAACATGGCAATATTGGTGGAATGACGGTGAAATGTCCACATTGTGATGCAGCCAAATTTCAAGGTGAAACGCCTGGCATGTGTTGTGCTATTCACGATCCACTTCATTCATTCATTTTTGGAACGTCGCAAACGTCTACGCATTTTTTGTCTCACATTCAAGAATACAATGCGGCATTTCAAATTACTTCTTTTGGTGCGACCAAAATTGTAAGAGACAATTTCATGCCGACGTTTAAGGGTTTAAGGTGATTACTTCATGCGGAATATCATATAAAAAATGCGATCTGAGCAGCAATTTTTTTGAGGTGTTCAAGAATTCTGACCCAGCATCTAATTACATTTCACTAATATTACAGATTCAAGGTCAGATTTATCATCGAACTGGTTCCTTATTGCCATATCCTGATGCTGATCATCAATTTTTGCAAATCTATTTTATCGGAGATGCAAATCGTGAATTGGATCGGCGTTGTACAATTGCTGCGCGTGCAAGGCGACAAATTGTTTCTAAACTTTAAACATTCTGACATCAACACAATAAATTAATTCGATTGTTTAAAACCGCTCTCAATCGTATGCCATCTGATGATCACAGAATCGTTATCAGGGCTGATAAAACGCGCTTTGGAGAGCATGCGATACGATTTAATGCACCAACAATTGATGAAGTGGCCATTGTAATTGTTGTAGACCAGTTTCAATCTCGCGATATTGTGCTACATCGAAGAAATGAAGAATTATGGCGTGTTTCAGAGCTTCACCGCAGCTATGATGCATTACAATATCCATTATTGCACTGGAAAGGTGACGACGGCTATCATATCAATATACGAATGATATACACTACTCCAAAAAATTAAAGGAACACTCATTTTTTTCAATTTTTTTAGTGCTTTTTGAAGAGCTGTATCTTAGTAAAATACGGTCGTACAGAGATGATTTAAAAGAAAAGCATTTTAAAGCTTCAAATCTCTAGTTTTGAGACTTTTGAGCGGAAACTTTTTGTGAGATACCGTTATCACGCAATCATAAGAAAGAGCGCGAAGAAAAAAATTTCGAATTTTTTTTTTTTTTGTAAGGTGTCATGGGCTCGGGAAATTTTTTTTAAGTTAAACCAATGCATAGGTCGGTTAGCCTGTTAATTAGGCGTAAATTTAATTTCATTCTGGTCTCTCTATGTCAACTTTTTGCTGAGATATCTGACTTTGAATCAAAAAAGATCCTTTTGCCTTTGATCATCGATATCTCAGCAAACAATGACTGCACAGTAAACTTTAGGGCAGCCTTAAAAACTTTAGTAAATTTCCTACAAGACCCTTTAATGACTAGTTGAGAACAAATTTTTTTTTCACCCTCAATACTGATTTGAAAAAAGTACAAAAAAACGACTTTTTAGGTTGTCTTAATAAATCTACCGTTACTTTACCGTTATTGATGAAAAGACTAATGTTGCCAGGTCATTTTACAGTTTAATGTACTCCTAATAGCCCTGTATTATTTTCAAATTGATCCATCCAACCGTTTTTTCGGACAGATTGATCAAAGTTTTACAAAACAATTAAAGGAACAAGTATTCATCAAAATAAAAAAACGACTTTTTTCTCATTTTACGTTAGTTACTTGTTAACCCTTAACGATCGTACGGTTTTTTTGGTAATACTCGCCGATAAGAGACGATAGAAAATTAAATAAAGTTCTGCAATATGAGCAATAATTATGGAACTTGGCCATTTCTCATCCGATTTTAGTGAAATTTGGTATGCACGATGGAAATGGGATTCTAAAATGATTTTTGGATAAAGTTCTGGAATATGGCCAACTAGGATGGAACTTGGCCATTTCTTAACCGATTTTGATGAAATTTGGTATGCACGATGGAAATGGGATTCTAAACTGATTTTTCGATAAAGTTCTGGAATATGGCCAACTAGGTTGGAACTTGGCCATTTCTTATCCGATTTTGATGAAATTCAGCATGTACGATGGAAATGGGATTCTAAAGTGATTTTTGGATAAAGTTCTGGAATATGGCCAACTAGGATGGAACTTGGCGATTTCTTAACCGATTTTGATGAAATTTGGTATGGGCGATGGAAATGGGATTCTAAAGTGATTTTTGGATAAAGTTCTGGAATATGGCCAACTAGGATGGAACTTGGCCATTTCTTATCCGATTTTGATGAAAGTTAGCATGTACGATGGAAATGGGATTCTATAATGAATTTTAGCTAAAGTTCTGGAATATGTCCAATTAGGTAGGAACTTGGCCATTTCTTATAAGATTTTGATGAAATTCAGCATTTGTAATGAAAATTGAGTTTTAAAATTATGTTTAGATGAAATTCAGGAATAAGCCATATTAGGATGGAACTTGGCCATTTCTTCTAAGATTTTGATGAAATTCAGCATGTGTAATGAAAATTGGGTTTTAAAATTATGTTTAAATGGAATTCTGGAATAAGTCGTATTAGGATGGAACTTGGCCATTTTTTATCCGATTTTAAACAAATTCAGCATGTACTATAGAAATAAATCTCTAAAATTATTTTTGGATAAAGTTATATGTTAAAGTTGGAAGGCGCCTGCCTATTCCTTAAACGAATAAAAAAAATTCGATATGTGCTTTAAAAGTGAATAACTAAAATCGTTATTCCTTGTATTTAATGATTTATTTTATCAATAATTTAAGGATCTCATTTTCATCGTGAATGCTGAAATTCATAAAAATAGGATACAAAACTTCCAAGTTCCATGACAATTGGCCAAATTCTGGAACTTTATCCAAAAATCAGTTTAGAATCCCATTTTTAAGGCACGTGCTGAATTTCATCAATATCGGATAAGAAATGGTCAATTTCCTTCCTAGTTGGCCATATACCAGAACTTCATCCACAAATCATTTTAGAATCCCATTTCCATCGTACATGTTAAATTTCATCAAAATCTTATAAGAAATGGCCAAGTTCCATCCTAGTTGGCCATATTCCAGAACTTTATTCAAAAGTCAGTTTAGAATCCCATTTCCATTGCTTATACCAAATTTCATCAAAATCGGATGAGAAATGGGCAAGTTCCTTCCTAGTTGGCCATTTTCCAGAATTTCATCCAAAAATCAGTTTAGAATCCCATTTCCATTGCTTATACCAAATTTCATCAAAATCGGATGAGAAATGGCCAAGTTCCTTCCTAGTTGGCCATTTTCCAGAACTTTATCCAAAAATCATTTTAGAATCCCATTTCCATCGTGCATACCAAATTTCACTAAAATCGGATGAGAAATGGCCAAGTTCCATAATTATTGCTCATATTGCAGAACTTTATTTAATTTTCTATCGTCTCTTATCGGCGAGTATTACCAAAAAAAACCGTACGATCGTTAAGGGTTAACAAGTAACTAACGTAAAATGAGAAAAAAGTCGTTTTTTTAATTTGATGATCACTTGTTCCTTTAATTGTTTTGTAAAACTTTGATCAATCTGTCCGAAAAAACGGTTGGATGGATCAATTTGAAAATAATACAGGGCTATTAGGAGTACATTAAACTGTAAAATGACCTGGCAACATTAGTCTTTTCATCAATAACGGTAAAGTAACGGTAGATTTATTAAGACAACCTAAAAAGTCGTTTTTTTGTACTTTTTTCAAATTAGTATTGAGGGTGAAAAAAAAATTTGTTCTCAACTAGTCATTAAAGGGTCTTGTAGGAAATTTATTGAAGTTTTTAAGGCTGCGCTAAAGTTTACTGTGCAATCATTGGTTGCTGAGATATCGATGATCAAAGGCAAAAGGATCTTTTTTGATTCAAAGTCAGATATCTCAGCAAAAAGTTGACATAGAGAGACCAGAATGAAATTAAATTTACGCCTAATTAACAGGCTAACCGACCTATGCATTGGTTTAACTTAAAAAAAATTTCCCGAGCCCATGGCACCTTACAAAAAAAAAAAAAAATTCGAAATTTTTTTCTTCGCGCTCTTTCTTATGATTGCGTGATAACGGTATCTCACAAAAATTTTCCGTTCAAAAGTCTCAAAACTAGAGATTTGAAGCTTTAAAATGCTTTTCTTTTCATCTCTGTACGACCGTATTTTACTAAGATACAGCTCTTCAAAAAACACTAAAAAAATTGAAAAAAATTAGTGTTCCTTTAATTTTTTGGAGTAGTGTAGATCCACGAACCGGTAAAATATATATGAATTCAATTTATTTACATATTTCAAAACAAGAAGACATGATTTTAATTTTCTGATAATGTATTCATCATAGGCCGTGAGGTAGACAAAAAAAAGTTAGTGGGATGAATTATTATTCGTATTGATTCGAATTTCGCCCACAAGAAATCAACTTTATTATGCGATGTGGCAAACTTTTCCACCAATACGCTGTTGACATGTATGCGAAAATTGAAGCAGAACGCCTTAATTACCTTCGATTCAATCAAGCCAAATTGCGATCGAAAGAATACATTACACTTGCGAGATGCAATAGTGAATTATGGTAATGTTAATGATATCGGACGTTTAACAATAATACCATCAATGCAATGTCATACGTTCGCAAATATGGTCGTCCCGACCTATTCATAATATTCACATGCAATCCACAGTGGGCTGACATGAAAAACAATTTATTTGATGGTCAGAATCCAACAGATCGTCACGATATAACAGCACGTGTATTTCGACAGAAAGTAAAAGCACTGATGGATTTGATTATCAAATTGCGAATTTTTTGAATGGCAAAAGAGAGGGCTGCCGCACGGGCACATCTTGATATGGCTGGTTCGTAAAATAACAGCCGATCAAATTGATAACATTCAATCAGCTGAAATTCCAGATGAAATCAGCGATCCAGAATTATTTGAAGCTGTCATAAAAAATATGATCCATGGCGCTTGCGGTCAAATAAATATAAATTCATCATGCATGATCGATGGAAAATGTACAAAACGGTATCCAAGAGCATTAACTTCGGATACAATTACAGGTGACGACGGATACCCGTTGTACCGACGTCGGTCACCGGAGGATAATGGCCATACAACAACAATTAAGATACGCAATCAAGACATTGAAGTTGATAATCGTTGGATTGTGCCTTATTCTCCACTATTTTCAAAAGTATTTCAGGCTCACATAAATGTTGAGTACTGTAATTCTGTGAAGTCGATTAAATACATTTGCAAATATGTGAATAAAGGCAGTGATATGGCTGTTTTTGGAGTAGCTGGTGACAACAGCAATGATGAAATCGCCCAATATCAAATGGGGCGCTACATTAGCACTAATGAAGCTCTTTGGAGAATTTATTCATTCCCAATTCATGAGCGATATCCTGCTGTTGTTCATTTGGCTGTTCATCTTGCAAATGGCCAGCGTGTGTATTTTACCGATGCAAATGTAACGATGCACTGCATTCTTTCAATTGTGTGAAAGCGATGAATTTGCCAGAATGTTGCTGTATTCAGATGTAACGCATTATTTCACTTGGACTGCAAAGTAATAGAAACGACGTAAACAAGGAACACCTGTTAATAGCCATCCGGGTGTTTTTTTGCAGATACCATGGAAAGATTATACACAGTTCATCCAAACAACGCAGAATGTTATTATTTGCGGTTGTTGTTAGTAAATGTTGTTGGACTACGTTCATTTCAACATTTGCGAAGAGTAAATGGTCATTTATGTGTGACGTATCGTGAAGCATGTGAGCAATTAGGTTTACTTGAAAATGATGCGCATTGGGATTTAACGCTTCATGATGCATCGATTGCTTCGACTTCTCCACATCAAATACGTATGTTATATGCCATAATCATATCAACATGTTTTCCATCAAATCCACTTGAATTGTGGAATAAATACAAAGATTTTATGGCAGAAGACTGATTTCAGAGATTTCATTGGAAATGTATAATGAGGCATTGATAGCGATTGAAGATATGTGGCTAACGATTGCAAATAAAGCATTAGGGCAATTAGGTTTGTCACCACCTAATCGTCCAATGCATGATTTATTTGATCGAGAATTGCAACGTGACCAACAGTATGATCCCAATAAATTGCAAACATTTGTGAATTTGAATGTTCCCAAATTAAATGACCATCAAAAACATGTCTATGATACTATCATGCAAGCTGTACAAAATGAAGTCGGTGGATTATATTTTTTGGATGCGCCTGGTGGTACGGGAAAAACATTTGTGATATCACTAATTTTGGCAGCCATTCGATCGCAACGAAAAATTGCATTGGCACTTGCTTCGTCGGGAATCGCTGCTACTCTATTGGATGGTGGACGAACAGCGCACTCTGCATTAAAATTGCCGTTGAATGTGCAGGTGTGCTTATATTTATTGATTGATCACTTTAAAATTTAATCGACATGATCTACGTCAGAATCAAGAAATTTTTGGTGGTGCATTGATATTTTGTCAGGCGATTTTCGTCAAATATTTCCTGTGGTTCCACGATAAACACCGGCGGATGAGATCAGTGCATGCTTAAAGTCTTCTCTTCTGTTGCGACATGTGCAATAATTGACATTGAACATAACTATGCGCGTTCAATTGCACAACGACTAATCTGCAGATTGGTTCTCGAAGCAATTGTTAGATATTAGAAATGGCAAAGTTCGAGTCGATAATACAAATGGATTGATTACATTGCCGAACAATTATGATTGTTGATTGAAAGTGTGTTCCCAAATATTGTTCAAAATTACAGAAATCACAATTGGTTGAAAGAACGCGCAAGACTGGCACCAAGAAATGTACACGTCAATGCAATCAAATATCAGATTCAAGAAAAATTACCAGGTGCAGTGACATCATACAAATCTGTTGATAGCGCAATGAATGCAGATGATGCAGTGAATTATCCAATTGAATTTTTGAATTCATTGCAACCACCTGGTATGCCACCGCATTGTTTGAATTTAAAGGTTGGCTCATCAATTATTTTACTGCGGAATTTAAATACACCAAAACTGTGCAATGGCACAAGATTGGCAGTAAAAAAATTTGGTACCGAATTTAATTGAAGCCACAATATTGACCGGAACAGCGAAAGGTGAAATTGTCCTCATACCACGTATTCCACTGATTCGAACAGACATGCCATTTGAATTTAAGCGTTTGCAATTCCCAGGAAGTCTATCATTTGCCATGTCCATCAATAAGGCGCAAGGACAAACGCTTCAAATATGCGGATTAAATTTGGAGGAGCCGTGCTTTTCACATGGACAGCTATACATGGCCTGCTGAAGAGTTGGAATTCCAAATTGTTTGTTTGTGCTCGCTTCAAATGGGCAAACGAAAAATATTGTATATCCAAATGTTTTGGATTGACATTAATAATTTTGAAATACAATGCATTCGTTTCATAAAAAAAACAAAATCTAGAATATTTCATTTCTTTTTTTGGTTGTTTGCAACGAAGTGCATCAGGATTCGCTATATAATATAATTTTTATCAATTAACATTTTACTAATTTAATTACCAAATTTTAAACCAAACAAATTTTCAAATAAAGAACGTTACAATAAATTTATACGAATTTCATTTCACATAAAATGTTTATTACATTTTTTAATAATATTCTTCCATCAGGTATCACTGTGCGGCATATAATACGAATCATCTACATTTATCTTTCTATTGGCATCATTTAACAGCAGTTTAGATATACGAAAAATGAATTTTCAATAACTAAATGCTGTGACATCTATTTAAATCGAGAGAGACAATACAAAAGAAAAGGTGTGCTTAGGGCCAGCAAGGCGGACCGGGCTCAGTTAGTTTTTAATAAAATTGATTTAAAAACGTAATTTTAACGTTGTTAATTTACTCAAAAATATTTTTGGTATTATAGATTACACATATTTTATTATTTTTTTACAATTGCAAGATGGCGAATCCAAGATGGCCGCCAAAGTTGGCAAACTTTTCGACGTTAAAGATTGTTAGAAACATGTCCTAGAACATTTTCGGGGTCGCTGATCGCGAATGTGAGGTCAGCATTTTAATATTTAAGATTGCGGACACAAGATGGTGGTCGAATATGGCCGAAAGTTGGCTAATTTTTCGACGTTCATAGAAATCAATAATAACTCGGTGTATGGGGTTTTCGGGGTCGGTGAACATTAATTTAGGGTTAGAATTTTAAAATTCAGGACGGTGAACCCAAGATGGCCGCCATAAATGTCAATTTTTTAACGTTTATGAAATTCGATAAAAACATGATCTAGGGATTTGCGGGGTCGCTGGTCACGAATTTGAGGTCAACATTTAAAAATTTTCTCAAAAAAGTACCAGATTCTCGATAAAAAGTGTTATTTTTAGATATTTTTTCAAAAAATGTCTAAAAATAACAATTTTATTAATAATCTGGTATTTTTTTGAGAGAATTTTTAAATGTTGACCTCAAATTCGTAGTCAGCGACCCAGAAAAACCCCAAGATCATGTTTTTATCGATTTTTATCGCCATCTAGGGCCTGCCATCTTGAATTTTCAAATTTTGACCCTAAATTAATGATCACTGACTCCGAAAACCCCCTAGATCGTTTTTTTATTGATTTAAATGAACGTCGAAAAAATAGCCATCTTTCGGCCATATTCGACAACCATCTTGTGTTCGCCGCCATCTTGAATATTCTTATTCTGACCTCAAATTCGTGATCAGCGACCACGAAAACCTTCTAGGACATGTTTCTAATAATCTTTATGGCCATCTTGAAATTGTAAAAAAATAATAAAAAATGTGTAATGTATGACACCAAAAATACTTTTGAGTAAATTAACAAAGTTAAAATTACGTTTTTAAATCAATTTTATTAAAAATTACAGACTTGCTTAGCAGATATGGTCCGATATTTTGAAATTCCAAGGACGCCATGAAAACGCCATACAGCATTTAAAAGTAGACAGCCTAAGCAACATTTTAAGCTCAAAAAAGTTTATTTATCTCAAAAAATGAAATGTGCAGAGGGTGGCTGATTTGTCAGAGAATGCCCCATATATATAAATATACGGGGGATATCAAACCTCACTATACCAAGTTGCCGTAGTGCATTTATATATTAAACTATTATAATAAATACAAATCTATATAAAACCTAAAGGTTACTGTAGAGAAAAATGTCAAAGCAATACTGTACATATTTAGATATAATTATTAATAAAGATTTTTGAAATGAAATGAATCAACTATATATAGTTACTACAATAATAACAATATTAAACGAGTCAATATTAAAGGTTTTGAACATAAATTCTTTGTAAATTTATAAATCTTATTGACATAATTCTTTTCACCTTGCACACTCAAACATAACCAACAACTTTAATAAGTTGTAATTAAATTTGCAGAAAAACCAAAACCAAAGTTGGTTGTGTGAAAACTTTAATACATCGTGGAAAAAGCACAATCTAAACTTTTTTATTTATCATCTATTTCATTATTATATCGTAGATACAAGATACAATACCGAAAGCTTTCGAAATAAAAAAAAAGAAAGAAAAGCAAAATGAATTTCTTTTTTTTTTTCTTCACTCTAATTTCCTGAATACGATGGAAATAACTAAGAAAAACTAGCAATTTCCCATAACTATTTCTGGGTCAAGTAATTTTGTCTTCACTCCAGTTCAAACATTTTGTTTTTACTTTATACTTACATAATTTTCTTCTTTCGTATATCTATCTATTCTATATAGCTACGTATAATGAAAATAAAAAAGAAAAACTTTAAAGTTTATGTTGTTTCTGTTATTTATTTTTATAATATTTTTAATAAATATAATGGTCTTGAAGAACGAAAAAGTTTTTCTATAAACTAGCTTCATATGAAAAAGATTAATTGAATGGATGGCAGAATATTTGAGCTTTTATACTTTAAATCAATTCAGTTTGCGGCGGTTTCACAATTTAAATCAATTCATAATTGGTCAATTCAATAAACTTTCATCGATTGGTTGATGAAGTATCCTATAAAATTATACTTTTTCATATTTAATTAGCACTTCAAATAAAAATCCTATAAAAATATAATTTACATATTTCCATTCAGTATATACGTACTCGTAACTCTTTTATCAGTAGCAAGTTTATTTTTTATGAATGCACCAGTATACTAAAAATAAAACAACCCACTATTATGCAAACATTACCACACTACAATTTCCGTTTTATAACTACTGTACATTAAATTGAAAAATAATTCAATTAATTTAATAAAAACAACAAAAAAACATATAAATTGAACAAAAGCACAAAACGTAATATTAATACGATATAAAATAATAAAGTTTTGTAATTTAATATTATTAAACAAAATATTTTTATTTTTATATCGTTTTAATTTGAATTGTTGAAAAAAAATATCATTAAAACCTTACAACATAAAATTTATTTAATTTTATAGTTACATTAGTAGTATATAGAGTAATTAAATTAAAAGTTAATTAAATTATATAATATCAAGATGGTATATAAAAAAGCCTTTAATTATAGTGGAGTACATATGTTGCACAAATCTAACTTACATTTTAAGCATAATTAAAACGAAAAAGTGCGTACACTTATAATGATGATGGTTTTGATACACGTAAGTAACCAACATATAATTGACCGTGTGAGAAACTGAGAAGCATGGATATTCCAAATTTGGACCACAAACTTGAAGTGACTGGACTTGTAATTTGTTTATGATCATAGCAAAAGCTGCACGTATTGGAAACAGTATTCTTTTAAAATTAAATGGCGTATCGGATAGAATTATGGGAATGCATAGGATTAAAACCTCTTCACCTATGTATTTGCCAGTTAATATGGTTGCTCCAATGGCATTTGTCATTAATTTTTTAACAGCAAGTCGTGTACAATTACAAAGTTTTGGTTGATTAATATTTCGTATTCGTATTAAAATGATTGGAATACCAATTTTTAATTGCAGAATATGTGGTGGTATTACAGGCAAATCTAATGAATATAAAAATTCTGTAGGATAATTTACCACTTCGTCTTGATCAATAACAAAATCTATTGATTTATAAGCAAATGTTTCACCGAAAATTTTATTTTGAATGGCAATATGTATATCATTAACGTCCTTGTTTTTTGCTGCCAATATTGCTCGTTCACTTAACCAATTTTTTGTATTGTTGTATAATATTTGGATATACGCTTTTAACTAATTCTTCTTTTGACAGTTGTAATACCAATTGGAATTTTTCCATTTAAAATGTCCAATAATTATTTAGAAAATGTTACAGCTGATTCATCGTTTCGCAAATCAACACGCATATCTGTTGTTAAATTAAATTTTTGAACCTTTCTCAATAAATTAGATGATTTTAAACACGCATTAAATCAGAGCATCCTATATGTTATAGAACCATAATCTAAAAATCTGAGGTTTTAAAATGGAATTATGCTGTATGCCTCAAAAGACTTTTCAAATTTTGAAACTTTCGCTATTTTCTCACAGATGCTAAATGAAAAGTCAATTCACGAGGTTACTTTACGACGAATTTTCAATTTGTATGACGTCCTTTTTAAAATATGTAGTATTCGTAGTATGTAAATGTAATTGAAAAACAAAAAAAAATAATTCAAAATAAATTACTAAAATATAAAAATTATCAAAAAAAAAATGGCGGGTAACATATTCTGTGCGCAATAAGTTTAACAACATTTTACATAATTCGTACTGTTTTTTATTTTAATTAGATTTAAGTTAATTTTTGTTAAATAGAGACTCAAGAAGAAACCGAAAAATTCATAAAGGCCAGAATAAAATTAGAACATGTTCTATGGAAACTTTTCGACGGCCAATCTAGTTGGGAGTAAGATTAACTTAATTAATTAATTTAAATACCTATTTAAATAATTCTTTATTAATTTTTTTATAGGACAGTTGGAGAAGAGGCTCAAATCACCACAGAAGACTGGCGGAAATTAAAAAAGAAAATGGAGCAACCTAATTAATATATACACTACTCCAAAAAATTAATGGAACACAAATTTTTTACAATTTTTTAGTGTTTCTGAAGAGCTTCATCTTTGTCAAATATGGTCGTACAGATACTGTTAAAGTTAGCCGAAAGTTGCGAGCAGAAAGTGAAAAGTCGGTAATGCAGATTGTATTATTTCAGCCGGAAGTAAAAAACGGTAATGCAGATTGAGTTATCAAAGCCGAAAATAAAAAATTAAGTTAATATCGATCGGTAATGTTTAGCCTAAAACCTACTAAGGAATGTAAGGATGCATGATTATCATTGAATACCTCTGTTATTATTCTTATATGGTAAAACCTGGCGGCAGTTCCTCATGGAAAATTATGGAAAATTCGAGAAACCCAAAAAAATATTTTAATTGGAATAAAAACCGCCTCTAGAATGTTACGTCTGGAGATGTATTTTATTGATGTCACTTGTCAATAGCTATCGTAGGAAAAAAATTCAGTTCAAGTTTCCCGTCAGAAATCGCGGAACACATAACACTCTAGAGGCTGATTTTATATAAATTTTCTAATGATTTTTGGAAAATCGAATTTTCCGCGATTTCTGACGGGAAACTTGAACTGAATTTTTTCCCTGCGATAGCTATTGACAAATCCAATAAAAACGATTCAACTTCAGATACACACTCTACAGGTTAATTTTGTTCCAATTTTGTGAATTCTTCTGATTTTCAAATGTTTTCCGCGATTAGATTAAGCGAAATTTTCCACGTAAGACTATTATACAAAATTGTTTGTTACAAGCGTATCCTATTTACTTTCGGCTGATAACCACAAATTTTTTTATTTTCGGCTGGAATGTTAATAAGGTAATCTGCATTATGGACTTTTTACTTTCGGCTAACTTTAACAGGGGAACAGAGATGAAAAGAAAAGCATTTTAAAGCTTCAAATCTCTAGTTTTGAGATTTTTGAGCGGAAAATTTTTGTGAGATACCGTTATCACGCAATCATAAGAAAAAGCGCGAAAAAAAAATTCAATTTTTTTTTTTTTTTTTTTTGTAAATACCCATTTTAAAATTAACTCTTTCACTACTTAATTGAAACCAAACGAATAAGTCATCCTTATTTTGGTTTTAAATACGTCATAAGACGTGACAAACAATAACAACAAAAATAGTGAATGAGGTAAAATCTATGAGAGAACTACATGAAATACTAAATAATCGAAACCGAACATTTCAATGGCGCAGGGTGTATGTAATATATGACTGATATAGCTTTTAATTCTATTCTTAGACAATAATTGAGCCGCCTATAGGCAGAGGGACCGAAAATACAGGGCCGAAAGCTGCCAGTTTGGCATTTTTTCGATTTAATACACGAATACTGTTCAGAGTGGCATCATATAAAACCACCAAACTTTAAAACACTTAAACTTCAATAACTCGACAAAGAGTGGCCACACATAAATTTTCCTAGTATCATTTTGCAAGGTTTCTAAATTCTCTATAAAATGGCCGATTTGAATTTATGAATGAAATATCGAGCAAGTTCGTTTACAGTTTCAAACAGCAGCAAATTTTTTTTTTTAGACACCTTTTGTTTTACTCAAAAAAGTGATAAAAATCAAAATAAAATAAAACCGTTTCCAGTATCGTAAAGAAAACAAAGCTTCCTTCAACTAGAAACAAAAATTTTTGTTCGAACCAAGATACAAGCATTCAAATCTGGATATTTTTTCGAAGAAAATTTCTGTTCCGTTTTTTAATTGGCGTAGTGTAGTGTACTCTGAACAGTATTCGTGTATTAAATCGAAAAAATGCCAAACTGGCAGCTTTCGGCCCTGTATTTTGGGTCCCTCTGCCTGTGTAGGCGGCTCAATTATTGTCTAAAGAATAAAAAGCTATATCAGTCATATACTACATACACCGTGCGCCATTGAAATGTTCGGTTTCGATTATTTAGTATTTCATGCAGTTCTCTCATAGATTTTACCTCATTCACTATTTTTTTGTTGTTGTTACACATATGTATATTATTATTTACAGTTCTTAAATTTTCGAATAATGTTATTCCATGAATATTAAAGTAAATAGTAACATTCTACATTGTTTGGGTGTACAACAATCTTCCTAAAGCATGGGTAGAAATATTTTTATTTGACCTGCAACTCGAGTTCCTTGTGTGTAGAATATGATGTGGAGTTCCAGCCAAATCAAGTGAGATATTCAATTGATATTCAATTAGGTAATTCACAACTTCATCTGGAACCATAATGCAATCAATGGATTTTCATATTGTGTTATTTATGTGTATTCAAAAAATTACCGCGAAACTTCGGCATTTTTCATCTTGTAAAAAATTGAACACTGTAATTTTGAGAGTCAACCAGAAAACATTATTGTTAATAAAATCATATAAAAAAAACGAATGGCGTTCAAGCTCCACCTGAACCGCAAATGTTTGGAAAAAAAAAAAACAAAAATAGAGGTAAATATTGTTACGATTTTGGCCATCATACAACAAGCTCACGTTACGAACAGCAATAGCTTAGATGGTTAAACATTATAAACACGACCGATGGCAAGCAGAGAAAGTTTTTGGTTTATTTTAAATCGTTAAATAAAGAAATAAATGTGTTGTCATACCCCCCACCAGTAGCAAGCGGACAGAATTAAATAGTAAAGCTCAGTATGCAGCTCGCGCTAAGTTAAATTTTAACGCGGTCTCCACAAGTCTCCACTAAATTACAGATAAATTCACAAGCTAAAAAGATTATGTAGAGATAAATTTTGACATTTGTTTTATTTGTCCTACAAATAAGTATTTGTAGTCCTATGTAAATAAGTATTTTAATAAAAATTTAAATTAAAAGTTAAATAAAGTATTGAGTGATTTTTATCAAATGGATTCAACTGACGAAGACAATATTATTATTGGTGCTGCAGCTATTGTCTAGACCTTCTTCACTGTACTCCATTTTGCGATTTAAAAAAATAAATGTTTATTTTTTGGTCGCTGTCAAAATTTATCTCAATTTTATTGTGCTAGGCAGATAAATTACTGCGAAAACGTTTGTAGACTTTCCACTAGCGCAGTCTGTATTTGAATGAGATAACTACAAAATTTTCACGTCAGCTGCGTACCGCTTCTGCGAAATCGTGAGCTAAATATTTTTTTGTTATTTCGCTAGCTAAATTTTATGTCAAATAAAATATCAAAGTGTATAAAAGTAGAGTGAAATAAAAAGTACACATAGTGTTTTTAATTGCAAAATCCGAATGAGCTCAGTAGCCCAAGTCGTAACAATATTTTTGCTACATGACATGATTTGTTTTTTTTTTTTGTATTTTCCCTAGTAACATAGTATTGATGAATTCATTGATTAATTCATTAGGAAATTCCTGCTTATCAATTTAATGTACGATACATGGGCTTGTGATGTAAATTCACTTATTTACTTTCCTATAATCCTCTCTTATAATGAATGCATTGATGAACAACGTAAGAATTTCATTTGGAATTTCTCTATTACCGAACCAATGAATTCATTAAGGAATATATAAAGAAATTTCATGAGTTACTAAACCAGTGAATTCATACATAACTTCATCAGAAATTTCAATAGGAATTTCCTCAATGATCGAACCACTGACATAATAGGTAGTTTCATTACGAATTTTCACATTTAAAGTTTTTATTTGGGAAAGCAAAATGCAATAATATGTAGGTACATAAATAGATTTAGTTTTTAAATTTCTAAGTTTATTTTTAAATTCATTTCATATTTCATTTATTAAAATAACATTAATTTGTTTATTTAAATTTTCTTTTTTATGACTTTGATCCTGTTGCTTTAATCCTAAGGAATCAAAAATTATTTTAAAATAAAATTTGTAACCAATTGGTAACTAATAAACATGCGTACCTTATTTTTAGCTAAGCTATTTGATTTATGAAACCGATGTTCACCCGCTATTGGAAATGAATTGATCAATTTCAAAAATGCAGTTTTTTGTGTGGAATAATAACAGTAAAAACAAAACAATTGCGTTTTTTTGATTATCATCATTAAAATTATCATGAAGATCACCGAAAGTCTCATCATAATATGTTTCCTTTATATTTTGTGTGACATACAATTATTGTTTTATAATTATTATCATGAAACTCATCAAAAGATTCATCAGAAGTATCATCATAATGTTTACTTTTTTATTATTTTAGAAAAACACAATCAAAACAATCTTGGTTAATTGTATGCGTGTAGATTTTTTGTAAAATAGTATTTGTGAACTGGTGAACTTTTGTTACCAGGGTTGAAAATGATGATCATTGAAAATTTATAGTATGCAATTATACCTATAACATGGGGAAAAGTCGGACGCACAGAAATATTTAGCCTCAAAGATGGTCATGACATTTTCAATACAGCATACATGTAACGTGAACACTGAAAGTAATTTCGCTTTGTTTTTTATCGTTTTGTTTCTATTTTAATGTGATAAATAAAAAGAGACGAAATATTTTTATTTAATATAACATTTTACATGACACGCAACATTTAACATAACATTCTAACGCAGCGTGTAACATGAACCCAAAACTAGTACCCTAAATGTTTTACCACACATAAAATATCTTTGTTAACCGAATTTAAATTAATAAATATTTGTTGAAGTATCATTGTGATTTGATATAAAACCTTACTCGTCATCCAGCGTTGGTCATTAAGATAATTACAGTCCACTCATAATTTTAGGCACGATTTGAGACATGCATTTTGTTTTGATTTGGCCACAAATCTTACTTTGAATATCAATATTAATGTCACTGACTTGATGATTTGTGTAATTACGTATACAATATTGGTATATACACTTGAAATTAAATCCTATTTTAATTCATTGGTAACACAAAAATCGGCAGGCTATATATCATTAATCCTGTTGTATTGTCCATAGCAATTTTTCCGTTTCCAATGTTCAATAATTGGTTAGCAAATAAATGGGATGATGCAACGTTTTGGTGCAATGAGATGCTTTCAAAGATGCGTTTAATTCATTTGCTGGTGTTGGTCGCGTTTGATGATTGTAGTATTGTTTTATTTGTTGTATTACTGTTACTGCGCAACACATCGAAATGTGCATTCATTTTTGGATTTGTTTTGTTATTTATTTATTTTTTTTATTAAAATTTAGTAAAATAATTTTTAATACATAAAAAAATGTTGCGCCATTTATCGGACAAAAGCAATCTATATTGCCACCAGCAAAGTGTTTTAGGTAAATTTAGAAATTTAAATTCCATATTACACGGTAATATATTCATTTCATTTTAAAGACACCTAGGGAACAACTGTTAGAATTTGCAAGGTGTATTACTGTAGAAAAATATTTCTTCGGAAAGCTCTACATTACTTCGGTAAACAGATAAACACATTTATATTACTTCGTTTTGTTAGAATAACCCCACGCAATGATTCAATCGACTTCAAATTTTTTGAATAAGTAGATGATGAATTGTCAAATTTATCATAAATATAACAAAAAAATCGACGGTACTGTTTTTGAGAAAATCTGTGAAAATGCGAGCTGACTATATTTCCTTCTCGAACGACTCGGCAATCATTATAGAGGTGTGATAAAAAAAAATCATTGTTTAACAATTGCAAAATATTCCTAGGTTTTATTTTGTATGATACTAAAATTTCGAGGGTTAGCAGGTAACACAACTATTTTATAATTAAGAAAAAAAAAAAGTAGGAAACCCATTACAGGATGTAATCGCATTACCGGCATCTCAACAACTCCGTCTATATAATATCTACATATACATATACCATTAAGGCCGGTACACATTGAGAAGGAGCGTCGAGAACTTTAATTAACAATAGCCATGACATCGTGCATTTACTAAGAACAGAATTTAAAATTTTAACAGTTTTAATACAAAATTTCAATTCATCGTTGATAATTTTTAATTTAAGACGATAAATTGAAATTTTTTATTTTTTAGCAAATACATATATGTATACGATATTTTAGCTATCGTAATTAAAAATAAACGCTTTTATACAAGCCGTAGTATTTGCGGTATAAACACAACATAAAATTTACTACATATTTCTGTAAGTATTATTGTCGTAACTCGTAACCCCGTATAATCTTTACATATTTCAATTTCAACACTAGAAGCCCCACCCGTCAAAATGACGAATTGTACATTTATTGAATTCAACTTTTTTAATTATTATGTTAATATGTTTTTGGATGTTTATGATAAATTTAACATAATTACTTTGTTGTCATATTAAAAGCCATTACACAGATTCCCACAAAAATATTAATAATTAAAAAAATTGAATTTAATAAATGTATAACCGGTCATTTAACCGGTCGGTAGTTCTAGTGTTAAATTGTAGTTTGTATCAAAAACAGTACAAAATATAACTAACCCTTACAGAAAAATAGTTTATATACATTGCATACTTACTAGTTTATATACACTACTTTATATACATACATACATTCAAACAAAATCATTTTCATTCATTGAAAGGAAAAAAAAATTTTGAACATATGTTCGTTCTATCAAAACCAACAAATTTGACGAATTTAATAAATGTATTCCTGATCATACATACATTCAAACAAAATCATTTAATTATCAATGAAAGCAAAACCTGCTAAAATTCTCTCTTGAGAAAGCCCAACGGAATGTATACTAATGCTATAAAAATATATATCATGGTGAATGTATTTGTGAAATAATATCGTATGTTATCGTATTGATATTAAGTAGTGTGTGATATCCATTGGAATTAGTAGTGGTAATTTGTATTTTTTTATATGGTTTTTCGTAGCGACCAATACACTAACCATGATATATTTTTAAATATGTGTAAGAGAGCTATACAACGCAGTCAGGCTTTCTCAAGAGAGAATTGTAGAAGGTTTTGATGAAAGTCAAAACCAACACAAATGTACAGCAAGCCTGATTCCGTAATGAGGTACACAGATGCCTTCTTACATTAAATCGCTTATACTTGGAAGTATTGGTGGGAAACTTCGTATGTTTTGTTTTGCCTACAATTTATATAGTGTATCCGATCACCAATACTTTCATGTATAAGCGAAAAATCAGTTATGATAGTCAGGCTGGTATCCCGTCAATTCACAGAAAAAAAATTCACAGAAAAACAATTCACAGAAAATTTACAGAAAAAATAATAGTATTTCCCAGAAAATCGCGCAAATATCTGGAAAATGGAGATTTAACATTAAAATTAGAATTAAAATCTCCATTTTCCAAAATATTTCAACACAAAATTCTGGATAAGCAAGATAAAATCTTCATTTTCCAAAATTTCTGTATTTTTTTTTTCTGCGAAATGTTTTTCTGCAAATTGTTTTTCTGCGAATTGTCGTGGAATCAGTCAGGCTTGTAGTACATTAATGTTGGTTTTGATGAAAGTTCACACTAATTGTTCAAACATTGTTTGTGTGATCATTACAACATACTGTGTATGTGTGGTAGTTTTATATACCTTACTTACTAGTTTATATACACTAATTTATATACATCCAAACAAAATCATTTTAATTCATTGAAAGGAAAAAAAAATTTTGAACATGTATAAACAGTTTTGTTCGTTTTTGGTTCTATTATGAACTTTCATTGTTTTTTGTTTGTTTTTTACGTGAATGTATTGTAAAGGAAATCTTTAAGCGTCTATAACTTTGGAGCCCGACCACCTAAAGAGCTTAGCCATACCATTTTGTTCTTATCTCATCAAGGTCTATAAGTCTGTCTTTGTTTCATGAAAATCGGATAAGTACTTTTCGACTTAATACTTGTTAACAGACATCAATAGCCAGGATATAAGGCATCTCTCTCGCTCTAGCGCTTCGCTTGAGTTGAGATGCCTAAAAATTGAGGTTCATTACTAATCATTCCGAACTTTTTATGTTCCTCATTTATCTTAAGACGACAAAAACAAAACAAAAAAAAAATTGTTAAAATTTTGTGATGCGAAGAACAACAAAAAGCTGGAATTAAATTTTTCCGTTTGTTTTTTTGTTTATTTAATTTTATAAATTAATATCAATGATAGCACCAAAATCACAAAAAGGATTAAAACCAGTTTTCCTTCATTTTAAGTACTCTCGTCGAAATCTTAATTTAAATAATAAAAAACTAAAAAAAAGGAAATCTTAAATGTATTATTTTTCTAAAAATAAACGGGGTCAATTTAATTATAACAAGTACCTACAACAAAAAATGAAATTTATAATTTTAAATAAAGATTTGTATTATTTAGATTTAGATAAAAATGTCTTATTAAAATATTTTTGTATTCAACATTGATGCATTATTCTGTAATTTTGTACATCAAGTGTATTCAATTTTTTTAAGGACTATCATCAGTTGTTGCTACAGCAAAATAATTTAATTTTATGGAAATTTCATTCTGATTGAGAATAATTGTGAATATAAATATGGACACTGGACAGTCTATCATCTTCGTAAACCGATTTTTTTTTTTGTTTGTCTCTATCTCTGCAATCTTTTTCTGGGGCTCAATGCACTCCCAACTCCTTCGCAGGTTCTTTTTAACGTCCTACTTTACGCCGTTGCCAGCCAACTCGAGAACGTCGGCTTATTAACCCGCTTTTGTTTAAGCCACTCGCATATTGCATTGCTTCATGCCAGCCTATAATACTGACATGAAAGGTGCGTCAGCCCATTGATTCCGCACTCTCTTCTGAATTTCGATTCTCAGTAAGCTTATCTTTTAAGAAATCACCTGAAAAGTTAGACAATTCTTTATGCACCACCAATCAGTGGCTTAGAAGTAATGAACGTCCCTTTGCTTGAGATCCTGAATTCTACAAGCTATATAGAGATTTTAAACTTCAGTATCACAAGCTACATCACATGAAAGAGGTCCAGTCATCTGAAGCAGACATCAGATATTATTTGCCACATTACGGGGTCATAAAGAGTTTAAGGGTCGTTTTCCACGGATCTGCTAAGACCAAGTCTGGGATTTCATTGAATGACTGCTTAGCAATCGGGCCGACCATTCCAGCAACGCTCTACGCCATCATATTAAAATTTAAAGAAAACTAATTTATCGTAACCGCCGACGTAGAGAGGATGTATAGGCAAATATGGATCTCAAATTTGGACAAAAAGTATCAAAAAATCGTCTGGCACAATTATTCATCTGAGGCTATTCGCCATTTTTGCCTCATCACCGTCACTTATGGATTGTCGTCTGCTTTATCCCTTTCTGCTACCAAATGCCATTTCTCACAACATTTACGTCGATGATCTAATGACTGGGGCCGATAACGAATCTGAACGCATCCGGCTTAAGGATACGATCAATATGCTATTAGCGCAAGTGGATGTCAAATTCTAAAGCAATTTGGAAGCTCAAGTTCACAACGATATTGAAAGCGATGCAAAAACCATAAGCGACAGCCTTCAATAAGACCTGACATCTATCACAGTATTGGGTCTTAATTGGAATCCAGCATCGGATCGATTCACATTCACATCAGATTTACCAGACAATACATCATTTACAAAACGCAAAGTGCTATCCGAAGCTAGTCGAATTTTTGACCCTCCAGGCTGGCTTGCTCCAGTCAATGTCGTTATTAAAATTTTCCTACAAAAACTAATGGCACGCAATTTGCTCTTAATTAGCGAAGGTATAAATACCAAGATTTATTGAAACCACTATAGGCACATTCATTCAATTACATAGATTTTCTGATGCTGGTCAAAGTGCCTATGGAGCTGTGGTTTACCTTAGAGTAAAGACTGCTACAAATATCGTTTTTGTTAATTTAATCTCAGCGAAATCAAAGGTGACTCCCTTGAAGCAAGTATCTTTGCCACGGCTGAAACTTGTTGCCTATAGTGCTGTTCACCAACCTAATTAATACAGTTAGACGCAAACCACGATAACAGATATATTTTGCTCAAAGTTCTTGAAGAAGCATCAAATATCACCCGTGGTTTTGTAATGGAATGAATATTTTGGCTATTTTATTAGAGTGCGGTGCAGTAAATAAAACTAAACTTTTGGGTCTACATACATTTTGTCCGGTGTAATGGGTTTCATATGGCCCACTGCTATAATAACCTTTAAGCGCAGCTCTAACCTCTTTATTCGACGAAAAATGTATTCCACGTAGAAATATTTTGAGCTTATGGAACAGATGGAAAAAATTCGTTTTGTAATTCCTTCAATTTAGCCACTGCAAGAACCACGAATTTTTTCGAATTTTATTATTTTACTTATTTGAAGGTAATTTTACTTATAACATTACTACGGCTATTTCGGACTGGGCCCACTCTGCAGTTTGTTGCTGCAATTTAGGACCAGAGTGGTAAACAAAAGTTCCACATATAGTTACAATTCGTCGCTTTAAATCAGTGTTATCCTTTCGAAAGTCCGAATCGAAGTAGTTTTTGATCAGAATTTAACAAATATTGCACCAATCTTATGAACAGCATTCTTATACCTAATTAGTCCTCTAAAATACGAAACACCGGTTCAGTTGAGATGCCAATAGTTTCAGCAAATTGAAAACTAGTCAGTCATCTGTCTTTCATACCTATTTCATTTTTAAAATCAATCATTTCTTCGGTAGTAGTAGGCCGTCCAGAACGAGAGTAATCTTTTTGAGCATCAGCTGTTCTCCTGCTCAAAATTTTGAAAGAAAAGACAGGTGCGTTCTTGGCGTAAGATCTTTGGGTCACTGGTCATTAGGTAGTTGGACTCAAGGCTCGGTCGTGCATATCGTTAAAAATAATTTAAACTGTTTTCTGCTATCAAATTATAGCAATGCCGATGTATAGCAGCGCGGTTAGCAATGAGGGGGACAAACATAACCTATGGCTAATATCAGTTTTCCTAGCTATGGTGAAATGAATATCCAACGGTGAATCTGCAGAATTTTATTATAAAGGCTCAGAAACTCAAGGTTGGAGTCGTCCTGGGTACGATGCGAATTCTCATCACACAATCTGGAGAAGTATGGATACGTATGTATGTATTGGAAAGTATTGAAAGAACACTCCTTTTCTGATTCAATAGAACCAGAAGAAAACCCGACTATGGGATACCTTTAGAACTTTTGGGTAATTCACTTTCAAGAACTTGATGTTTAAGTAGACTGTCTACCGCTTTTAATAAAGTGACAGTAACCTCTGGTCCTCTTAGTAGGACAAGGTCAATTTTCGGCAAACTTGTGGTCCAAGGAGATTAAACAAACATATCAAAAATGCAAGAGGGTATTTAAGGAATCCAGCAAAATAAGAGCTAATTTAGACGGGGAGCAGCGCAAAAAAAAAAAAGATTTTGAAGTATATGCTGCTGTAAAATCCAAGAATCTTCAAAAGTTTTTATTTTAAGGCTATGTAAAGTACTGTATCTACTACTGGCTCTTCCATCCGATGGTATAAAAAATGCTACTACGAAATAATTGGAGTTTCTGTTAGAACTCACTTTCTGAATTGTTCCGAATTGGTACCTGTCACGTCAAAGGGCAGCAGGATAAGTAGCCACGTAGGTTAGGTTATTAGTAGAAGGAAAATCTGTGGGCGATACATTTTTTAAACTATATAAGATGCTAGGACTGATGGTTCTTAGTAGAAATAATTTGAAAAGATCACCTCAACCCATTTTTTTTTGGTGCATTAACAGCTTTTTCGCTATTTCTTTTTCGGGCCATATTTTAATGAAATTAGTTAGTAAGTTTTGTGACACCTAACGCATGCAAAATTTAAGCTGTATAGACGTAGCAGTTGTATGTCAGAAATTGTAGTACACTAGCAGCGTTAAAACCAATTTTTTCTTCGTCTATTTTTAAAATTATCTAAAGCTTATTTGCAATATAATTATACTAATGGAGGTTGTCAGAGTCTTCTGATATAACTGTAGTAAATAAGATTACAGGGCTACCAGAGGGCTCTAAATCGGAAGATGGCGTTTGATTTTGAAAATTGGAAATGAAAAAGGTACAAATGTTAAAATATTTCTAATCTTTCAATGCAAATTTAATATTTGTTGTGCCCTAGACGATAATTGCTATGATTATGAAAAATATTCTCAGTCATTTCATCTAGTAATAGCGACCGAATTGCTAATTATATCCTGATTACTTCATATGTAAATGCTTTGGCCATAAGATATTTGAGAACAAATTTTTGATAAATGCCGTCATCAGATCGAATCTGAAATTGCAAACTTATAATAATTTAACATTCTTTGTAAAAATAATTATCTGGCTCCATTAACCGGGAGAAAATAATGTTTTGTTTATAATTATATTTTTAGCGTTTTTGCATGAATTTGTGGTACACACAGAGCAACGTTTATTTAACGTGACTAACTTTATTAAGGTTGGCTTAACTCGTAATACCAATTAAACTAAAAATTTAACAAAATTATATTTACCCTTGGTAAATTCGTAGACGTGTCTGCCTGAGTATTACCATAAATCAATATATACAGATCATTCATATTGAACAAAAAAATGAAACCTGATGGGGTGCTGCAACAGAATAGAAACAAACCTTTCAAAAATATAAATATTTTAGAAACAAACCAATTTAAAATCAGAAATACGCGCCTATTTACTTGGATAAATAGCATTAATACATTGTTGAATGTATACATACTGTGTACAGTTTGTTCTTTCTCTCTCAGCAAGTGTAATTTAAAAAAATTATAAAACTTAGTAAGCAGAAAAAGCGAAGCAATTCAATTTTGGCTAAAAAATAGTACAAATGTACATACATTCAACAATGTAATAATGCTATTTATCCAAGTAGGCGCGTATTTCTGATTTTAAATTGGTTTGTTTCTAAAATATTTATATTTTTGAAAGGTTTGTTTCTATTCTGTTGCAGCACCCCATCAGGTTTCATTTTTTTGTTCAATATGAATGATCTGTATATATTGATTTGTGGTATTACTCTGTAATAGGCGTGTCTGCTTTGTTCTCTGTTTAAAGAATTCAATAAAGAAAATAAAAAAATTTAGAATTTTTTCTAAATTCTGAGTAATACAATTTAAAATCTACTGTATATTTCCTAATTTTAAAATTTCAAAATTTCCTAACCTATATTGGAACAATTTCCCACAATTTTTATAGGATAAAATAAAATATTTACAAGTCAATTTTTAAATTTAAAATTCATTTTCTTGACCAATTTTCTTTTTATTCCTACAAGTAGTCCTATTTTTGACTTGCAAACGGTTTGCTTGCTAGCTAGAACGATATGGTATATCAATAAAAACAAAAAATTTTAAGTTTATTGTTTTTTGAATTAGGATTCCTAGTTTTAGTTTTATTGTTTGCAAGCCAACACATGTTTTATTAGTTATGAATTTCTCCATTCTCCCGCCCATGAAGTAATATTACTTCAAAACTTTCAGATAATATAGAGAAATTCATAATTGTAAACTTAAAAATGTTTGATGTTACTTTGAATTTCTCTAATTTATTCTAAAGGTAGTTTACAAATTTTATTAAAAGTGCGTTTTATTATTCCATTTTCTGTTCTTATATTAAATACGCGATTGATACCGTCTGATCCTGGGATAACTTCAACAATTTTACCCATTAACCATTGTGTTGTGGGTAGATTTTCATCAACAATTAGTACAAGGTCGTTTTCATCAATGTTTGTTCGTTTGTCCCTCCATTTTTTTCTCTGCTGCAACGTATGTAGGTATTCTACAGAAAATCTTTTCCAAAATGATTGAAACATTTTGGTGACGTTCTGTAATCTGGAAAGTTTGTTCGATGGTATTTCGGTAACATTTTCTTCAGGAATACTGTTTATTAAACCTCCGATTAAGAAGTGTGCGGGGGTTAACGGTGTTGGATCGTTCGGGTCTGTTGATAGCGCTGTAAGCGGTCTAGAATTCATAACTCCTTCAATTTGGATAACTAGTGTATTTAGTTCTTCATATGTTAATGTTGTGTGGGATGCGATTCGTTTCATGTGGGACTTTAAGATTTTTATAGAAGATTCCCACAGTCCTCCGAAGTTTGGAGCTCGTGGTGGAATGAATTTCCACTTAATATCTTTGAAGTTGCAAAAATTAATTAATTCGTGTGCTTTAATTAATTGGTAAAGTTGCTTTAATTCGCGATTTGCGCCAATGAAATTTGTTCCATTATCCGACCAAATGATATGTGGAGTGCCACAGCGAAAAACGAATCGTTTTAAACTAGCAATAAACGATTCCGTAGTCATATCAGATACTATTTCAAGATGTACGCCTTTAGTCACAAAGCAAACGAATATACAAATGTAGACTTTGTGACTCGATCCTCCTCGTTGATTTTTATTTTTTGTGAAAAAGCCTCCACAAAAATCTACTCCAGTAACAGCAAATAGTCTAGCAGGTGTTAATCTACTTTCTGGCAAATTTCCCATGATTTGATTTATGGTATTTGGTTTGGGCTTGAAACATTTTATACAATGTCGAGTTATTTTTTTTGCCAGGAGTTTGCGCGTAATGGCCAGTAGTGTTGTCGTACCATCGAAAGTAGTTGTTGAGGTTCCCAGTGTAAATATTTTATATGTTCGTCCCGGAAAATTAATGTAGTGAGGTTGCTTTCATATGGTAGAATAAGTGGATGCTTGCTGTCATATGGCACATACATTGCCTTTTTTATTCTGCCACCAACACGAAGCAAATCTCGTTCATCGATGAAAGGATTTAGATCCTTAATTTTACTTGTATGCTTTATAGCTATTCCATTTTTTAATGAATGAATCTCATCTTCAAAATATTGTTTCTGCACTTCCTTCCTTTATTAAATAGTGGATGCTGTTTTTAATTTCATCAGTTGTTAGGTATCCTTTAATTTTTTGTTTATGTGTATTGATATTGTTGGTAAATCGTAGCAGGTAACATATCACTCGAACAAGTTTGTGAAATGAGCTCATTTTAATTATTAACTCATTAATATCTGCATTTATTGATAATGTTATTGTTAATTTTTCCGGTTTAATTTCAGCTGCGGCTTCTTGAATTTCTTCTTTTGGTGTTTCTTTTGGCCAGTGTTCTTTGTGTTGTTGAAGAAACAGTGGTCCATTCCACCAAGCTTGTGATTCGACTAAATTTTCTACATTGGTGCCTCTTGAAATGAGATCAGCTATATTGTCTTGGCTACTTACATGTTTCCAAGTATAGTTGGCGGTCAAATTTTGAATTTCAGATACCCTATTTAAATTATTAATCTAGCTAATAATAGAGCTGCGTTTAATTCAAGCCTAGGTATTGTAACGTTTTTTAATGGTGCGACACGCGATTTACTAACTATTAATTTTACAGTATAGCCTCCTGTTGAATTCATACTGCGAATATATAAGCAAGCACCGAAAGCCTGTTCAGATGAGTCAGCGAAGCCATGTAATTCAATTGCTTGTTCGGCGAAAGAAGAAAGGTACCTACCCAAGCGACAGTTTTCGATTAAAGCAATAGAATTTCTAAAATTTAGCCATTATTTTTCGTAATAATTTGGAACATCCTCATCCCAACTAATATGCATTTGCCAAAGATTCTGTAAAATTAATTTGCCTTTTATGAGTACCGGAGAGGGGAGACATAATGGATCGAAAATTTGTGCTATATCTGCTAAAATTGTTCTTTTAGTAATTTTGGTTAATTTTGGAACAATTATCTGTAAGCTATCAGAAGTAGGAGTCCACGCTATTCCTAATGTTTTTATTGTTTTATTATGAGATTGTTCGAGGTCCGAAATTGGAAGTGTTTCTAAAAATGTGTTTGAATTGGAAGACCATTTATGAAGGTGCATTCCAGCTTCTTTTAACATGTTGATTAAATTATTTCGAATATGAATCAATTTATACAAATTGTCACCATCAGTTAAGCAATCATCGACATAAAAATCTTCTTTCAGGATTTTGGAAGCTAAAGGATATTTATTTAAATTGGTATCAGCAATTTCTTTGAGAACTCTAGTGGCTAAGAAAGGCGCAGAAGTGGTGCCGTAAGTGACCGTCTGCAGTTCAAATGTTTGGATTTCGTTAGAATTATACCATAAAATTTTCTGAAGATGTGTTTGATTAGGGTTAATGAGGACTTGGCGGTACATTTTTTCTATGTCCGCAGTAAAAACATATTTATGACTACGAAAGCGTAAGATTATTTTAAATAACTCAGATTGTACATTTGGCCCGGTTAATAAAATATCATTTAGCGAGATATTGTTGTCCGCTTTGCTAGAAGCATCGAATACAGCTCTTAATTTAGTCGTGCAACTAGTAGGTTTTAAAATTGGATGATGTGGTAAAAAATATCCTGTGTTACTATTAATAGTTGACAATTTCATATGACCTAATCTTAGGTATTCTTCCATGAACTTTTCATAATCTACCTTTAATTGAGAATCCCGATTTAACCTTTTCTCTAAATATTTAAATCGCCTTTTTGCCATTAACAAGGAATCACCAAGACAATTTGGATCAAACTTTAAAGGCAAACTCACAACATATCGTCCTATATTATTTCTATACGTAGTTGAGCTAAAGATTTTTTCGCATAGTTTTTCTTCTGCAGGCTCAACAAAGGAAGTTTCACATGCTTCGCTTTGGAACAATTGTTCTAATTGTTTATTTAATTTTATGTCGGAATACTCGTTATGTGAATATAAGTTTACGGGTTCTACTTCGAATTTTCCCCCTAGTATCCAACCTAGTTTGGAAAAGAATGGATTAATTTGGATTTTGTCTTTCAAAAATATATCGAAAAATATTTCTGCACCTAGTAATACATTGATTTTATTTGGGACATTAAAATGAGGATCAGCTAAAATTATATTTTTTGATAAATTCCATCTAGAGATATCTAACTCGAATTGAGGCAATAAATTTGTTATGTTTGGAACTATTGAGAACTCTATGTTGACTTTATAATTAGAACATTACGATCGAATAACGTGGAACACTTTCCGGAAACGTTAGTTTTTTGGCTGTTTAAACCAGAAATTACTAAATTACTGGTTTGTGACTCGAAACGAAGTGTGGTAGCAAGATCTGCAGTTATGAAATTTGATTGTGAAGCGGAATCTAGAAGTGCACGACACGAAACAAAGTTACCATTTGAATTTTTAATTAGAATTGTTGCTGTTGATAACAACACTTGACTATTAGAAACGTTATTTATGTGATGCGTTAAACTATTTTCCGTGCTATTTTGAAGAGGTTGAGTTTTTGATTGTTCAATTATTAATGGTTCTACTTGTTTTCTATGCAAAAGTGTGTGATGCTTTTGAAAACATTGCCTACATGCGGATCTAGTGCATTGAGAAACAGTATGGTTTGTTCTGAGACAATTGATGCATAAGCGTAATTCCTTTACCTTTTGGAACCGATCTATTGGAGAAAGTTTAATAAAATCTTTGCAGAAAGATAAATTATGGTTACTCTTACAAATAGGACAAAGAACTGATGGTTATTTTTCTGTAGGCGACGATGCTACTACTAATGTAGTTTTAGCTTTGCGACTGGAATCGAGAATTACTAATTTTTTAAGAGGTCTAATTGATTCTAATACTCGAATCTTTTTTTGTAAAAAGGCCTGAAGTTTGGCCCAAGTGGGAAACTCATCTACTCCTAGTTCATTTTCAAATTCCTTTCTGGAATTTAAATTTAAACGCCCTACGATAATTCTTACTATCAAAGCTTCGGATAACTTGTCTAACTTAAATTCCCAGCTCTGTAACGAATCTATGTTGGTAGTCGAAATATCTAAAATATGTTTGATTTCTGTTAAGTTATTATTAGTGACTTTCGGAATATTTAAAATGGCATCTAGATGACACTCGACTATTGTTCTTTCGTTGTTATATCTATTAAGAAGAATTCGCCATGCATTTTCATACCCGTTAGCTGAAATAGGTATTTGAGCCACCAACGAGTTTGCTTCACCCTTCAATTTTCCCAATAAATATGAAAATTTAGCGATATCACTTACCTGATTATTATCATGAACCGCTGCTTTAAATGTGTCCCTAAAACTACGCCATTTATTAAATTCACCATCGAACTCAGGTAATTGCAACTCGGGTAGTTTGATCTGATCGACCGATGTTTTTTGGTTTGATGGAACGTTTGTCTAATTCGACGTTCAATAATTGTTTATCATTTTGCACCAACACTTCAAATTTAGCACTTTCATTATCACATTTGTTAAATATTTCATCAGTACACTTTTCACTGTCACTAATTTCTTTTATAAATTGTTTATATTCTAATTCATATTCCTTAATATAATTTAACTGGTCTTTAAGTGTATTTTCAGGAATTTTATCACTTTCTTGAATTTGGGTGTGTAACGAAAGCCCGGTTTTCAAAATCCCGGTTTTCAAAATCCCGGTTCTGCATAAATAAATATCCCGATTTTTAGAAAATCCCGGTTTTTATTTTTATTTTACTTTATGTTTGATTTCCGACTGGCATCGTTCAGAAATCAGAACCAATGATGAACGGCATAATAATGAAACAATAATTTAATTTTTTTTATTTATAAAATTATAAAATTAAAAATAAAATAAAAATTAATTAAACAAAATTAAATTAACTTTAATGTAATTGGAAAAGATAGTAATTTAAATAGGTATATAAAAAGAATATAATTATGTATTAAATTTATTTATATAACGCAAGATTATGAGCAATATTTTTAAGATAAGCAATTTTATCATAATCATGCTGTTTTTTTATTATTTGAGACGATGCTCCAGCTTTGATTTTTTCGATTCTTGTTTTGACGATTATACTTTCTTTCCCTAACTCGGATATTAGTTGATAAACACCAATATGGGGTTTGCCAACTAGAGATTTCAACCGCCGGTGCCAACCTTCAACTGAGTTTTGGGTTCTTGGAAAGTGCTCATTGCGAACATCAGAAACTGTCCAAAAATTGGGTACATATTGCGGTGTGAGAATCCCTTTTTTATTTTTGCGGATAGCCCCTGTCAAATAGTTTTTTTTAAACCATGCCCCGATTTTTCTAGCATCAGCATCGAAAGTTGTATGTAGCTCAGCATAATACAGAATCACTTCCTCTGCTGGCACAAAAGCTAAGCTTTTAAGCATTCGAATTTGCAAGCTAAAACTTTCTGAGTTGCCATATTTAGTTGATAAACCATGTGCCTGTACCTGCCGCCAGATTATTTGTCCGAAATGAAACAAACAACCTTTATACACTGCTTCCGGGGAAAAAAAATTTAAGGGCTGACACACTTGCCTTCTCGAAATCAGCAATAATCCTTTGGGGTTTTAAACTTATGTTCCATTCACAAGCCCATTTTAGCAATTCATAAAACACCTCAAAGTATGCTGCTTGGCTTTTCGAGCTCATTATAGGCAATATATTAACTGTACGGACTCTCGTCCAATTTTGCCGTGGATTGTAAATAGTTGGCGCATACACGATGGGACCACTTCAAAAGTACCATCCATCAACCAGCATTCAGCCTCAGCAAGGAGTTTCAAGCTGGTATGTGATCCAAATAAAATAATTGCCTGATCATTAAAAAGTTTTTTCGACAAAACAAATTGTTCGCCTTCAACAAATTTTAGTGACTCAGGAATATTTATATTCAAGATGCTATCTGGCTCCTTTTCATCACTACGTCTTGCTCGCGTTTTTTTTTGTTTTTGAGCCTGCGTGTTAGGTAAATACACTCGACTCTCCGAATTGCAATCGGTAACACTATTTCTTATTATTTGACAAGGTCGCAGTGCTGAATTCTTGGCCAAGTCCTTTACATTTGAATTTGCTTCAAACACCGATTTTTCAAACGGTAATGGATCATGAAATATGTTTTTAATAAAATTTTGATCCCTTTTTGGTATCAGTAAAAATAAATTTGGTTTTCACTAATGATCCTACGTTTACTGGTATATAAAAAAAAACAAAAATTTTTAAGTTTATTGTTTTTTGAATTAGGATTCCTAGTTTTAGTTTTATTGTTTGCAAGCCAACACATGTTTTATTAGTTATGAATTTCTCCAATTATGCTATGAGTAAATAAAAATTACTCCAATCAATTAATTTGCGTTCTAGTAATGAGAATCTGCTCTCTCATCTACGTAGCTATATAGCGAAACTTTCTTATAACCAATGTCCCATATTCGATGAACTCTCATATTATTAAATCCCATTGTGATATTTTGTGCTCATAAAGCATATGCAAAATAATAGTTTTTATGCAACTTATTACCAAGTTGTCTTCCACATAAATACCACAAATATTTTTAAGTAAATTAAATTTCTAAGTAGAGCAATGTTATACAATATTATAGAACCTGTTAAATTAGCCAATATAGAGCCAAAACAGCAAACATGTAATAATTCCACAATATTTTTGGCTCTACCGAGAGCAAGCAAAGTAATGAAAAATTATTATTTTATACCTGTTCAATGGAAAGAAAAAAGAAACTTTTTTTTACGAGTGATAGCGAATCGGAAAAAAATTGTTAATACAAATATATATATATATGTACTTCAAAAGAGCTTTTCATTTTGATTAAAAAAATTTTCACTTGATTTATTTTTATTAAAAATATTGTTTGGACCAAAAAAAAAAAGCTCAAGCAATAATTTTTTAGTGTTTTGCTTTTGGTGTATTTCATCGGTTACTCAAACGATTTGTGGCATAAACAACAATTTTATTCATTTGATGTAGTGTCAACCAACAATTATACTCGTAGTCACGTACCAATAAGTTCAACCAACTTTACAATCGATTCCAAGCAAATAAATATTTTATCAGACAGGTTTTATGTGTTTTCCCCAAGAACCAAATTGAAAGCTCACACACAAAAACTATAATATTCAAAAATAAGTTGGTTTTGACTAAATTTCATTTCAAGGGGAATTATAAAATTACACGAAAAACAAATAAATAAATAATGAAGAAAATCTTAGACAAAAAAAAAAAAAAAAAAATTGAAAAGATCTTTAATAGAAAATTTTTTTATCAGAAAACCTAAAAATCGTTACCCCAATATATAACCCAAGAGACCATATAATTTATTGAATTGGCTTTTGAAAGTTTTACGAAAAAGGTTGCAGATATATATAGTTTTGTTATTTTTTGTTTAAGTTCTTGTTCTGTTCAGAAAAAAATACATTTTGAACTTTTTTTTTTCTGTTTATCGTATCTATGAATATACCCCAGATTGTGAAAACATAAAAGATTTTCGTATACTTCTTGCATTATAAAATAGATATTCACGTGCGCGTCCTACGTTTTATTCATGTTGTCGTCTCAAAAACTATGGGATAAATACATGAAAATAATAAAACATTTCTGTTGTATAATTTTCAAAGCTGAGGGCTTTTTTTTGTGTCTAGAAATTTTCCCCAAACTCAAGAAAATAATTCTTAAGAACGCACGCACCATAACAATGTTTATAAAGGCGTTCCATCCCAAATAAACAATTTTGGTAATTCCATTTTTAAATTCTGGGAATTTATTATTATATTTAAGGTACCTATACAGAAATTATGAAACATTTACACAATATTTGAATAATATAAAGAGCACAATGATGTCATCTTAAGGTCGTTTGTTAAATCTGTCACTGTACATAATATCGGTGAATGAATACGCAATTAGTACTAAATTCCCTAAAGAATTGGTTTATTTTTTTTTGCAAATCTTATTACATTTATTTTGCTAGGTTAGTATTAAATTTAGCATAAAATAACAGTATACAACACAAATCGAAATCTGTGCTGCAAAATAAAAATGTTTTATATATGCATAGAAAAGCAGCAAATTTATTCTAATTTTCCAATTCTATTTTCTCTCTATGCTCACTGGAAAAAATCTATCTGTTGTTGTATTCCAAGGAATTGATAATCCAGAATTTTTTTTTTATTTTGTATCCAGAGCAATACACTTATTATATTCTAAACGATTATATGCAAAAAAAATTTTTTTTTTTGCTTACAATCTGTTTATAAATTCGATGTACGAGTGTATTACAAAGGAAAAGCAAATTTTTAGAAAATTTACATTCATTTGCATCAGAAAAAGTTTTCATTATGTTTACAAAATACAAATATTTTTCAAATCGATTGAACTTGCATTTAAACATATTTTTATATGTATAAAACATACATACATAATACATATATAAACACAACATACACAAATCATTCGGTTTTCAATCAATAATTTTCTCATACATCTACTATCTACATACATATATAAAAACAGTTATATTATAGACTTCCTGCTCCTCAAAACATGTTCTATACCACATACAAAATTAAATTTAGAAAATATAAATCGTTCAGGTAAATTGCACGGATAAACAATAATTAGAAGTATTCTAATTTTAATTACCTTTTGGAATACGATTAAATCAATATTTACCCTATAGTTTTTATGTGTATAAAACACCTTTCGGCCCCATAACGTAATATATTTAAATAATAATATTTATTCAATGGTGTATTGTTTGTACAACCCCAATTCGAAGAATAGTCTCATAAAAAATATTTTGGTTATCTCAACCTGAAAATTATATTTATATTTGTATGTTATGGCCAGAGTGACATCACGTAAAATGATTTTCAATTCATCAGAACAGTATTCAGTATAGAAATTATTTTAATTTTTTGGGAGGGAGGTGGGTGGATCAGCCGTACAGCGATGCTATCTACAGGTTGGTAGACAATTTTGATCGACTCGATTAGGGTACTTCAATTTTAAAAGGACAATTGATTAATTTGTTGCGAATATGTGGAAGTATCTACAGAATTTACATAAAAAGTGTAAGTTCAGATAGTAAGGTAAAACTTTGTACCTAAGATGTTTTTGTAGTAGTTTAAGCAAACCTTATTTTCAGATTGATGATGAATTACTGTTACAGAAACTTCCTTACCTGGATTGTTTTTTATTGTCAATGAAGTGGATTAAATATTATTTCGAATCAAAAGCTCAAATCGTTAAGGAAAGCGAAGGAAGCTTTCTGGTAGCCACTAAAAGTCCCGTAAATCACTCCGGTTAGTCACTTGGACCACAAGTGTGAAGTACTAAACGTAAACATAAAAGTGTAGCTTCACAAATTAACAGGAAAGTGGCATATACACAAAAAAAAATTGGAAAATCCAAAATGTTTAATGTTTAAATTTAATTTGTAAAAAAAACCTGCTTTATGGTAGTTCGACCAAAAATCTTTACAGACAAGATTCGATTTGATTAAGCGCACTATGTCAATTAACAAGAATCTCAGAGATGTTCCCATATTGTGATTATTTAGGAAAAATAGAGGTAAATAAGACTTTCTTAACATATTTGTGTTATTTAACCCTTTCGAACGGTATTTAAAATGAACTTACTACATCCAGATGTTCTCTATTTTTGTGGTTAAACTGCAATTGATTCAGTTTATTTGAATCAAGAATAACTTGGTATTCAACATTTCATAGTTTATAATTCATTTCCTTGAATTACACAACTTATTAATTGTATATGAAAATCTTGCCTTTTATCCAGATATGCTATCGAGATTCGAGACTACAGATTTTCCCTTTTATGAGTAAAGACACACATTAAAAATTTGTATTTTAGCATGGAAGCATGCCAAGGTCAATTTTTAGTACATCTATCATACAATAGGAAACTAGTAGCTCATTTATATTTAATCTTTTGCTCTATTTTGAAAGAAAGACAGAAGATGTACGTTAAAAGTATTCATTTTATTATTACATATTTCCTTCCATTATGAATAGGCATATTCAAAATGTGTGATTTAATGCTATTTACCGCAATCCACAAGTTTTTTTTGGCGAAAAAATGGGGGAAAAATCGAGAAATGAACCTGTTTATCATTTTTCGTAAAAGTTGCTCAAAATTTAAAAGATCATAGTAACATTTTGAAAGAAAAAAAACGTTTTATAGCGGATTTACATTCAATCTTTTCGTTCTTTTCCAGAAGATAAAAGATGTACCATAAAAAATTGCGTTTTAGTATGATTTCCTTGTATTAAAATCAGAAGGAATACTCAAAAAGTATTTTTCAATACTATTTACTGCAACACTCAATTTTTTTTGGTGAAAAAGAATGGAAAAACCTGAAAAAGATGAACTGGTTTATCTTTTTTCGTAAAAGTTGCTCAAAAGATATAAAATCCAAGTAACATTTTGAAAGGAAAAAATGAAATTTTGAATATGCCCGTCCCATTTTTATATATGGGGAAGACATATTTGCCCTTTTCTTCGTGATTCTATTCTTTTGAAAAAGAACGAAAAGATTGAATGTAAAAGGGCCTTTAGTATATCCGTCTCATTTTTATATATGGATAAAATGTATTCGCACTTTTCCTCATGTATTTATGCTTTTGGTAAAACAAAATAATACTGAAAAAATGACGTAGCGTTGTCAAAATAAACACAAATTCTTAGTGCTGTGAGTGCCAGTATTTTTAAGTGGATGATAGAAGTAGTTACAATTTCCCATTTTTTTTTTTGGCAAATATCTGAATAGATCTATCGAGACTTATAAAAAAACACAGTAGACAGTAGATATAATATTGTGACTATATTGAATAATATAGCCTAATTTATCCTACAAAATCACAATATGGGAACATTTCTAATATTGCGTGTTAGTCGGCGAAGTGCAGTAGCATTTCCATCTATAGGTTTCTTTGAAATTGATAATTTTCGAAAATTTGTCACCAGAGCCCAACTTATATTTTTTCAAATAACAGAAACCTACTAAATCTGTGTTTTTTATAAGTCTCGATAGATCTATTCAGATATTTGCAAAAGAAATTGGAAATTTTCAGGAACTTCTATCATCCACTTAAAAATACTGGCATTAAAAATACTAGCATCACTAAGAATTGTGTTTATTTTGACAACGCTTCGTCATTGTTGTTTTCATTACATTTTGTTATTCCAAAAGCATAAATACATGAGGAAAAGTGCGAATACATTTTATCCATATAAAAAAATGAGACGGATATACTAAAACGTTTTTTGTTTCTTTCAAAATGTTACTATGATCTTTTAAATTTTGAGCAACTTTTACGAAAAATGATAAACAGGTTCATTTTTCGATTTTTCCATTTTTTCCGCCAAAAAAAACTTGTGGATTGCGGTAAATAGTATTAAATAACACATTTTGGATATGCCCCTTCATAATGGAAGGAAATAATAACACATTTATTATTTTTAACGTACCTACATCTTCTGTCTTTTAAAATAGAGCAAACGATTAAATGTAAATCAGCCACTAGTTTCCTATTGTATGATAGATGTACTAAAAATTGACTTTCGTATGCTTCCAAGCTAAAATACAAATATTTAATGTGTGTCTGTACTCATAAAAGGGAAAATCTGTAGCATATCTGGATAAAAAGCAAGATTTTCATGTACTATTAATAAGTTGTGTAATTTAAGGAAATGAATTAAAAACGATAAAATGTTGTATAAAAAGTTGTTTTTGATAAAAATAAACTGAATCAATTGCAGTTTAACCACAAAAATAGAGAACATCTGGACGCGATCTATTGAGATCTATCGAGACTTATGAAAAAATACGGCATAATAAAGCCTTATTTATCCTCTATTTATCCTATATATTCACAATATAGGAACATTTCTAATATTGCGTGTTAATTGGCCTAGTGTAGTAGAACTTCCATCCATCGTTTTCTACGAAATTGATAATTTTCAAAAATTTGTGGCGGTGACCCAAATTTGTACTAACCGTAGCAAATGTTGCTTGATATCGTTGTTCATTGATTTAACCTTTAAAATCTCATGTCTGCAAAATAGTTCAATAAGAGTGTCTTGCCAATAAATTTCTCTTGAAAAATTATTGAACCAGACATGATATTTTAATGGTTGAATTAATACAAATTTTTAAATTTTACATTGAAATGAATTTTCCCAGGCTCCCCACCAGAAACTTGGCCTTATAATTTTTCTGTAGATTACTATTGGCAAGGCAATTGAATAACTTTACAGACATGAAACTTTAAATGTTTCTATATGTAGTGTAAAACTATTAAATGCGTATACATCTAAAGTTTTTATTCAATTTTCCAAAAAATAGAACTTTAGGTCCCGGTGCTTTCTGTTAATAGGTTTTGGTACGTTTTAGTGATAGCATAAATGATCTTGGGGAATAATAAAACTGGTATAAATCGATTTTTAATATAAATGGAGTGTCCTATATCACTTGGTTCAATACTTAACACAATTAAAACGAAACTAAAATAAAAACTTTATTTTAAATTATTTAATGGTGAATTTTATAATTAACTTTGTTTTAACAATATTTAATTTAACTATTTTTACATTTTACAAATATAATAAAACTAAATTAAAAAACATAGCTTTTACAACTTACTTTAAGTCATATTTAATTTAATTTAGGTCAGAAGACGGACGTCAGATTCTATGATACAGAACTTAAAAATTGTAAATATTGCATTAACATTTCGTAAATTTTATTACCTTTCGAATCTATTTTGTCGTTGAGCAAATTTTGGTTACGGCGGTTTTTGTAAATCTCAAATTTTTCATATCGATCCATTTTATTGCCCTTTAACATTCTGAGTAGAATTTGGATTATGGTAGATACTGCTGAATGAGTGATTTTCAGCGATTAAATTTTGAACGTAATTAGATTTAATATGCGTGTTAGTATGCCTATTATTTAATTCTTTCATGTGTTCAGCGCATCTCATAGAGAAAGAGCCCCCAATCTGCCCAACATAAAATTTATCGCAATAATTGCAACTTAATTTGTATACTCCGCTATCAAGCTCATTGTATTGTTTTGGTTTTAATTTTGGTTTTGTAATTTGTTAATGGTTTTATAGGCGATATTATAACCAAATTTGAACAAAATTCTTTGTAACCTGTTGCTCGTGTTGTGATTGTAATCGATTGCTATGTATTGTTTGTCAATGTTCAGATTGTTGTCTAAAGAAGATTTCGCCAGCTAATTTTATTTCTGCATTTGTTGTTCAGATTAGTTACCATTTTTTCCGTAAACCCATTTTTGACAGATTTGCATATGATGGTGTTTAATTCAGAGGAATAATTTAGGTTATCCATTGAAATACAATTTAATCTGTAGACTAAGTGATAATATGCTTCAATTTTGTGTTGGAACGTGTGATCGGTTTGAGTGGGATTGTAGATGGAATTGTGTGATCGGTTTGAGTGGGTTTACTATATAATGTTGAAGTGGTGTACTTAGTATATGTTGGAAATTGTTATGTCCAGGAAATTAATAGTTTTATTAGTGGTTTCTATCCTGCGAGAAAATTTGGTTAGCTAATTCAATTAAAGAACTTTACACAAAAATAGGTTTACTAACGTTAAAGGCATACATTGCCTTGTATGCCTTTAACGTTAGTTGCCTGTTGCCTGTTACATTGTTTGGAATATAACAACATATTGAACCAAGTGGAGTTAGCCGTCAACAAGATGATATCCATTAAGAGAAGATCGATCTTCGCATGTTTCCCAAAAAATGGTCAACCCCAAAGCACCCTGAATCACAGGACTTCCTAAATTGCATGGGCCTAACACACCCATCGGACAACTGCTCATTAACTTTACATCCGCATAAATAACACACTATTAAGAATATTAATCAATATGACTACACCGTAGTATTCAAAACAAATTACATAAACTTTTGCTTTAATTAAGAACACAAAAAGCGGAATACCAAGAAAGCAGAATTTACTATAAATCAATCATACATTTACTAATCAAGACACATATCAACAAATTCTGAATATATTTAGTAAAGGCAACCTTATGGATAGAGTGGACAAATATGAAATAGCTCAACAGTGCCAAGGCTCGTTAACGATGAAATTAATTTTAAGACTAATAAATTAAATGACATTGTCATGGAATAAGAAAATAACGCATCACAATTTTTATACTGACGAAAAGCAAAGCTCGAAACCGGTATATAAAATTTTTTAAATATACATATCTTTATCGTGAAAAAAAATTTAATTACTTTTGTAGTAATAAAGTTTTATTTAAAATTCAATTTAATATTTTGAAAAAACAGAAGACAGCGAACCGCCTTGTTCCGAAGGACAAGAGCCTAAATAGAAACAAGAAACTTGCGTCGAGTTATTTTTATATAGAACGAATTTTCGACGGTTTTCATCGAAATTAAACGAGGTCCGGATCAAATTCGCTTTTCTTTCTGATAACTTCCACAGGGAATGGCTGCTTATAAATATAAAAAAAAAATTCGTCATTCTAAATTACTTTGTAGATTAATATAGTGCACCCAACATAATTAATCATCTCAATAATAATTCTTGAAGGTGATTGCTATAAGTATGTACATATATGTGGCTCCAATTGAGATTTTATACTACGATACGGTTTTCAGGAACTTTTAGTTCTCTAATTATAAATCCATATGTATGTGTTCAGTTACAATATTTTAATTAGCTTTGGGATTTGTTTGAAATTAAAATTAAAATTGTAATTTAAAATAAATGAAATTTTCCTGTTTTGGTTTTGAGTTTAATTCTCCACTGTGTTGCTTCTGGATAAATAATAGGGTTGTTTGGATATATGTATTTTTTCTTGTTGAAGAAATTGCTAAAATGCGAATGAATGTTGGTTACTATAGCGTTGAAACAAAATGTTAGAAATTATCGCTTCATTTTTTAAAAATTAAATTTATTTTTCTACAAACCAATTTAAAATTGATTTTCCTAGTTTGGTTGCTCGGCCTGAAAATTTTATTAGATAACCACCAGTGCTAAAAGTAACTCACTAATAATACTACTAGAAAAACTATTTTTGTAACCAGTTAGGAAATGCCCCATTTTTTATTACGACTGGGGTATTTTCGAAACAAAATCACATAAAATGGCATTTCCTAACGTGCTGCATATAAGAGTTTTTCTTATTTTTCGGTTACAGACAACTTGGCAGTCAAAAGTTAGTAGTTTATCTCATGTTTAACACAACATAATTCTTTTTAATAAAACCTTTTGCATTTATTAAATTAATTTGATATCCGCTTTTGAATCCTTGGCATTCCAGAATAAATTAGTTAGGAAGGCCTTCCACGAGATACTTAAAAAAATCCAAATAAAGACTTGACTTATTCTTTCATACTGCTGTAAACTTAGATTCAATTTGAATCTCCTTGCATTAAAGACAAGTTTCCGTCCATCAACTCGCAGTACATAGAGGCAAATCTTAATCGCTCAAACAATTATGTACTACTGAAATACTGAATGTAAATTTATTATTTTTTGTGCTACAATTGAATTTAACGTTATTTCCTAAAATAACTAAACATCAACCAAAGTTGTCGATTTGAACTTTTGAATTGTTAAGTTGTTTTTCGTCGAAATGTCAAAGTGAAAATTCATAAAAAAACCATTAGATTTTAATATCTAATCATAATATGTTATAAAATAAAATAAATGATGGCTGCAAACATGTCAGCACTGACATGCTCAAAACACGGTTTATCTAGTCAACCCTGCCATGGGTACAGCAAAAAAAATAAGACGTCTGGTTGCCTTATCCACCAAGCAATTCTACGTTGCCCACGATATTTTCAGATTTTAAGTGGAAAGTGTAGTTACAAGTGTAGTCAAAATGTAGTAAAAAGTGTAGTCACAAGTGTAGTTAATAGTTTAGTGGAAAGTGTAGTCAAATGTGCATTCAAAAGTATAGTCAAAAGTGTAGTCGAAGGTATAGTCAAAAGTGTAGTCGAAGGTATAGTCAAAAGTGTAGTCATAAGTATATTCAAAAGTGTAGTGAAAGTGTAGTCAAATGTGCAGTCAAAAGTGTAGTCAATAGTGTAGTCAGTGTATTCAAATCTGTTGTCCAAAGTGTAGTCAAAAGTTAAGTCAAAAGCGTAGTTAAAGGTGTAGCCAAAAGTGTAGTTAAAAGCATAGTTGAAAGCGTGGTCACAAGTGTATTCAAGAGTGTAGTGAATAGTGTATTAAAAGTATAGTCAAAAGTGTAGTCATATAAGCAGTCAGAAGTGCAGTCAAAAGTATAGCTAAACGTGTATTTAAAAGTGTATGTTAAAGTGTAGCCAAAAGTTTAATCAAAAGTATAGTAAAAAGTGTAGTTAAAAGTGTATTAAGAGGTGTAGTCAAAAGTGTTGTGAAATGTGTAGTCAAAAATGTAGTCAAACGTGTATTCAAAAGTGTATTCAAAAGTCTAGTGAAAAGTCTAGTCAAAGTATAGTCAAAAGTGTTGTCAAAAGTTTAGTGAAAAGTGTAGTCAAAATTGAAGTAAAAAGTTTAATCAAGAGTTTAGTCAAAAGTTTAGTTATAAGTGTAGTTAAGGATGTAGTCAATAATGTTGGTAAAAGTGTATTCAAAAGTCAAGTGAAAAGTGTAGTGAAAAGTCTAGTCAAAGTATACTCAAAAGTGTAATCAAAAGTTAAATAGAAAAGTGTAGTCAAAATTGTAGCCAAAAGTGCAGTAAAAAGTGTAATCAACAATGTAGCAAACTGTGTAGTTAAAATTGTGGTTAAAAGTGAAATCAAAAATGTAGTCAAAAGTACGGTTAAAAGTGTAGTCAATAGTACAGTGAAAAGTGCAGTCAAAAATATAGGCACAAATGTAGTGAAAAATATAGTCAATAGTGTAGACAAAATTTTAATTAAAAGTGTAGTGAAAATAAATTCTAAAGTATAGCTAAAAGTAGTCAAAAGTGTGTTAACAGTGTAGTAAACTGTGTAATCAAAATTGTGGTCAAAAGTGTAACCAAATTTAGTCAAAAGTGTAGATAAAAGAATAGTCCATAGTGTAGTCAAAAGTAGGGTCCAAAGTGTAGTCACCAGCATAGCAAAAATGCTGTCAAATATGTAAGCAAGAGGGTAGTCAAAATTGTAGTCAAAAATGTATTCTAAAGTGTAGGCAAAAGCGTAATCAAAAGTGTAGTTAAAATTGTATTCATTATCCATCTTTCAATGGGCAAAATTTGCTACTTGGAAGTACTTGCGAGTAGATACCCAATGGAACAAGAAATTGAGTGACATAAGTAAAACACAGCCTTCTGTTTAGTTGTTTTGGTGGCGGTTTTACCATCTACCACAAACGAAATATATGAGGAAACTTAAAAATTTTTATATTGGCGTAAAATGCTTGGTAGCCTGCTGCGATCCTCGATAAAATGTCCACAGAAACGGAGTTTTGCTCAGTGATGAGATGATCCTATAGGTATTTGAACTCGTTCCCCTTTTCATATCGAGTATATCCTGGAATGAAGTCCCCACGAGTCTGCCTTCTCGCAGTCACCATGTATTTGGTCTTCGCTTCATTGTTTCATGTTGCAACCCAGAATGCAAATATCGTCAGCGTATGCTAATAGCTGAGTTGATTTATAATGCAAGCAGCTACGCTGCGCCATATTAAGCTGACGAATGACATACTCTAATGATAGATTGAATAGAGTTTGAGCTATTGGGTCTCCTTGCCGCACTCCAGATGTTATCTCAAAGGCACCCAAAATTTTGCCTTCTATTAGCACCTTACATATTGAGCCATCCATTAAAAGCTGGCACATTGAAACCAATTTTGAGGGTATGCCCAGGTAGGACAATTCGTTCCATAACGTATTCCTCTTAATGTTGTCGTACGCCTGTTGAAAGTCTATGAATAGACTGTGTACAGGGATGTCATATTCATAGCATTTCTCCAGCACAATCCTTAGCGTAAAAGTTTGATCGGTCGTTGATCTATTTGGTCAAAAACCACATTGATAATCACCCAAGATCCTCTCGCTATAAGTTGATAACTTTGCTGCGACTACGTTGACCAAAACCTTGTAGCATGTGTTCAGCAAAGCTATATACCGCGATAGTTGTTGCAGTTCAATCGATCTCCCTTTTTATAAAGTGGACAAATAAGAGCCATCTTCCACTCTAGTGGGATTTCTTCTCTAGACCAAATTGTTGATATTAGCTCAAACATGTGGCAGAACAGATAATCATCGCCATATTTGGGCATTTCGTTGCAGATACCATCCTCACCAGGTGTCCTGTAATTTTTCATCTGCGATATAACGTTCCGCACTTCATCATATATGATGGAGGAGGTGGTGGTATCATCTCGACCACTGTTCTTGAACGGAGTCAGGAAGTGGTTTATTTCCAAGATTTCTAATACAGTCATCCCGAAGGTGGTTCTGGTAACTTGGTCGTTCAATGCCGCAGTGTTTCAACGAGTGATGCGCTGGAAGCGATGATTATATGTGGTTGATAGACGAAATTTTAATTCAGCAACTACCAGAAAATGGTCTATATAAATGTTAGCTCCACGTTTAGTTTTGATGTTTTTAAGGCTAGAAAAATGTCTCTTGGACAAGAGGATGTGGTCGATTTGGTTGACCATTGTCCCGTCGTTTGATTTCCATGTGGCTTTATGAATGGGCTTATGTGGGAGCGGGAGGTATGTGCTGGCAACCACCAATTTGTACAGTAAAGCTAGCTCGATGGTGCGCATCCCGTTGCTGTTTGATGTATGGTGCAAGGAGTTTGGTCCGATAGTGCTTCGACATGTGAGCATTGAAGTCGCCCAAAACAATTTTAATGTCATGTTGCGGAATTTTGCTCAAGACGGTTTCTAGCGGGTCGTAGAAAGCGTCTTTGATTTGATCAGGCTTCTCCTCGGTGGGAGCATGAATGTTCACAAATGTGATGTAAAATTGACGTCTATGAAACCTGAGTGTACAAATTCGATTACTGACAGGCATGAAGTCAGTCACAAATTGACGGCATCGATTGCTTATCAAGAAACCTACGCCAAATTCATGTTTATCCTTGTTTTTGCTATGACAGAGAGTTAGTCCGAAGCGACTATAATCGGTGATGTCATTACCGATAAGTATTGTTTCCTGTAGCGCTACGAGGTCGAGTTTATACGTAGATGGTTGTTCGAAGAGTTGATGAAGGCTCTCCGGGCGGTTTAGGCTGAGTACGTTCCAGGTTCCAAATTTAAAATCGTTGTCCTTATATCGTGTCCGAGGTCGTTGTTGTGAATCCAAAAATATCCGAGGCTCAAGTTGAGGTTTCGTAACAAATTTTTTTTACAGGTTGGGCTGTTAACCTAACGCGAACCTTCTGTAGAAGGATCACAGCCCTCACACTTTAGCCTACTCCTTTAACAGAGTGGTTTCTAGTGGCCGCCACGAAGGGGCAGTGTGAACACTTGCTGAAGTTGTATGCAGTTACGGCACATGAAGCGAGTTTTGTTTTTCTCCCCTTGCACACACAGCAGCCAGACCACCATCTTCGATACTCACTGCACTGCAAAATTTAAATTTGTTCATCTCCAAAAATAAGTTTCTAAAAATAATACGATAAACAAAACTAGCAACATATTGTAGAATATAGCAGAAGTATGGATAAAATTACATTTTTTTCCTGTACCACTAATGTCGAAGAATCCGAAATTTTTTTGGCATATGGCTACCATAAGATCGTAAATATAGACTTCGGTTTGGAAACGCGCTACCTAATAAGCACTTCACAAATGATGACAAATTGTCGTATGAGAGCCAACTATTAATTCAAAATGATTTTATCTAAAATATTCTAAATAAATAATAATTAAAATCTGGTTAAAAGCTTTTTCAGACTAAAAGCTGTGTTTATTTATGTAGTACAAGTGTCTCAAACATTCACTAAAGGCTCGATACGCTACCCCTAGCCACCAATTTTTTTTCAAAATCACTTAAAATATTCGTAGTTTTACATTTTACACCTCCAGAAAAATCTGACGCAGAATGAGCCAGTCTAAGACATATAAATAAAATTTGTATGTACATATAAATAAAATTAAAGTGTCTGTCTATTTTTTTTCGAAAAAATGCACCTTTTTAAGTTTTTTACGATATTTATAAGTAGCACAGACATAAACAACCATTTTTAAATTTCTTGTCTGTCTGCGCCTGTCCGCATATTATCGTTGTCCGGTTTTCATGACAAAACTGCTAAATTATCAAAATTCGGATATATTGTACCTATATGGAATCCAAACAACAAACATCCATAGAAGCAATCTGCATTTTAATTCTTCTCGATATATCTTTAATTTATCTCAATAAATGATAACTGACTAAACATTTAGGTTGATTGTAGCAAACATTTTTCAGTATATAAAGTATATATAGCTAGGAAGTTGTTTTAACTGGCATTTCAAGCTCAATTATGTTTTCACCTTTACAAATTATAATTACCAACATCTTAGAAAATAAGAGGCAGGTAAAAATACGGCTAATCAAAAGTGGTTTGTGTTTTGAGTAATATAAAACTTCGACAAAAAATTTAATCTCAACCACGGTTAATTTTAAGGTCATAAAGATTATTCAACTATTTGCTTTATTTAAATTCCTTAATATTTTAAAGGGAGTTGTACACCACGGTAGAAGTATGCTGTTGTAGAGGGATTACCACTTAACTTGATTCACATAAATGCAGACATATATATTTCCAACAAAAAATTTTTTTGTTCAAAATGTAGTCGAACTATTCAATATGTACATATTTTGTAATCTAATTAATAACTATTTTAATTAAACTTAATTTGTAGGTACATTATGTGTACATTTTTAAATTATTTTGCCCTAATTAGTGTTTATGTTATTGTTTCTATTTTGTTATTACTATTGTTATCAGGTAAATGAAAAATACCTTTGTTTTTACGTTTTTGTCAGAATTAAAACAAAATTATATTTAATTTTTGTTGTTATTTTTATTTCAAATATTTTTCAATTTCATGTGCATTCCTTGATTTATTATTAAACAAATTGATTCTTCGAATTGTAATAATTTTAATACCGAACGATTGTATTTAGGTATATGTTTTATCTATTGATTTTATAATCAATTACATGCTTAATTAAAAATCGAATAAAATATTTTTATGTTTAAAGTTTATCAAACATATTTATACGTATTCAGGGTGAACTAATTAAATTATTTTTGATAGTTCCAAGATGAATTTGTATGAGAAAAATAAAATTCAACTTAGGAAACAGGCCATGTTCTCCATCAAGAACAAGCCACTTTTATCTATATTTTTTAAGCACCCGTGGATATTGAAAATCTGTTCATAATCATCTGACTTTATTGTACGATTTTAATAAAAAAAATTCGAACTTTTTAATTCAAAATAACCAAAATAATAATTACTCGCTCATACATATTATAATATAAAACATTCATTTTGATGCGACAAGGAAATGCTCAAATTGTCAAATGAATATTACCAATAAAAAAAAAATACAAAAAAAAAATGCCAATGCAAAGATCCCAATAATATTTTTACAAATAAATTGAAATTACCATAATTATTGTGTATTCTGTCACATGATACATAATGAACAGTTGTTTTTTTATGTAAAAAAAAAAATTTTATTCAATGGATTTCCTTTTTATATATACGGATTTTATTTTAAATGCCCATTATTTTGATTGGTAATAAATTAAAATCCACTATTTTGTTTATTTTTTTAAATTTTTTATGACACAAATCCCAATAAAATTGTACGGCGATATTTAATAAATTAATAAAGTTTTTTTTCTCTCGGATTACATTAATTATTTACGCATGGAAAAAATTTTGTTTTTCCGCACTTCCATCAGCTACAATAATTTTATATCAAATTGAATGTCTGCATGTTATGTATTTCCTAAAAATATATTTCACCAAAATATTTTTATAAATTAATTAGCATAAATAAATACAAATATTTTTTATTTTTTTTTTAATTAAAATATAAATTTTTTTTGGTTGGTTGTAAGTAAAATACAGACATACATACATATGTATATGGCAAAAATATTAATAAATTATTTAGCTAAACAACATTAGGTTTTATAATTAATTTGATTTAATTATATAAATATTTATGTTGGCATTTTATGTTTTGTAATTTTTTCTGCGGTTTTACACAAAGCGGTTCTCCTACATAAGTATACAGTAGATACATATGTTTGTATAATGTACGTTTATGTTTTTAAAATAAACGCGCACTTTCCAATTTTTCCATTTTGGTTTGGTATCTAGATGGTTTGCGGCATATTGGGTTTAGAAATCAAAACCACCCTCAATTATAATTATAAATTTGATAACGCATAACCATTATTTTAATTGTTTATATAATACATAGGGAGATTTATATGTTAAATGTTATGTATATGAATTACGCAAATATAGACAAAAAAAATGGAAATTAATTTAGTGAAAATATGTTATCTATTTTTGTGGGTATAAATAATAATTAATTTTTTGAATATAAAACCCCTGTCTGTTTGACTGTAAGTATCTCAATATTTTAATTAAAATATTTTTTAAATGATTGAAAATTTAATTAGAAGCAGGTTATTTGACTGTGTTTTTTTTAAGGAATCGAGCAATCATCCAAATAAGCAAGGCAACCTTAACTATATAAAGCAAAAATCTAAACAACGAAGGTTTTAGGAATTACAAACGAGAAAAAAACAAACGTTTCATATAAAACATAGCAAAATCACTTTAGACAAATTTCTAAATAAAAGCAAATCAAAATCAATTGTCTACACGTGTAGACAATGTATGTAGACAATTTAAAAAATGACGTTGACAATGTAGACAATGCGTCGACAATACACAGCAACAACATTTTTTGATAACATCATATTATAAGTGAAATTAATTCAATATATGCACGTATAGTTTAAGGTGTGATATTTGTGTATTTGATTCATTTGGCACAGTTTTATCATTTTAAATGCCAGAATACTGTACTTAAATATTACAAAAATTTGATATAAAGTGTCTTGTGTTACTAAAAGCGTTTTAAAAATGTTAACGTTTAACACTAAAACATAGTAAATATGGTCTAATTTAATTTCAAAAATGTTTAGTGGCCCAAAGATTTATTTATAGTGAATTTAACATTAAATTTATGCAATGTAAACGGGCACTATTTCCGTATAACTTCATAAAGCAAATTTCTGCTGTATGATTTACTTAGTACGCTTCTGTCCGCTGGAGCTCACCGTCAATAGTTTTAGCCAATTACGTCTAAGACACTTTTTATTTATAATAAAGTTTATAAATCAAATAACAACAATTATTAATAGTTTTATTAAATAAATTTTTGTTTATTTCAAATTATATAAATAATAATAAGAATTTATATTGTTTAAATACATAACCATCGCTCATATTTAATTAATATAAGTATATTATGTAATAATTTTAAGCTAAGTTAAATTTATTCTCATTCAGAAAAGTTTTCTTCTAATTCTTCCTCGACATCTGTACACAATTCATCATTAGCTGTATTTCTATGAGAAAAGTTTAATTCGGATTATTTTTGAATATTTTTTCTCATGAAAACAAGTCGCGAATTATTTGTTCAAATTGAAATAAAACAACAACTAAAAAGAACAATTTGGGTCTAGTGTCATGTGGTATAACTAAAATTAGGAATAAATAACCATAGTACTTGCATAATCGGGAACAACCGCATATACTTTAGAGTTGTATATCTGCTTGGCAATGTCTACAGATTACAGCAAAATTTCGGTTAATCTTACTTCTGTTTCGCTTTTACCTGTTAGGTTCCAAGCTGGTAACTAGGCTTGTTCGTCAATGGCATGATGCAGCATAGATACTACCAGTTTTGTGTTGCTAGATCTGTTTTTTCAACCACCTATTAATAGCACTGACTCATCAGAAATACTGGCTTTAGCATATGAAATGCATTTTAGATACGCATTTTCTAATAAAGTCGTTGACAGTGGTCTTTCCTGCCTGGAAGTTTAGTAGCGTAAGCTGGTCTTAACTTTTTAATGAATGACTTAAAATGTTTCGATTTCACCAATCTAAAGTTCAGGTTTCATACGAATATTAATTTGGCTAATTCCTCATTTAACTCTATAACTTCTTTTTCACTCAATTTGTCAAAGTAATTTGCAAACTGAATTTAATGTTTTGATTTTTTTTAAAGTTCTGTTCTGAATTTATGAGGTTATGAAATTGTACCCAGTCCAATTGTACCAACAATCTATACAATTATTCTTAGCGTTTTTTCGTATCCCTGAGAAATTATAGCATATAAGTACTTCGTTAAACCTAAAATGTTTTATTTTTGGTCTCCTTGCTCTAGGTTATCGATTCTGGCTTTATGGTTGATTTAGAAACTTCAAATTGGGCGCAGTTCGCAGAAGTTTTTAAATCTATACATAGTAAAAACAACAAGAAAAATTTGATTGCGTACGAATTTTTTATAATGCCTAATCATTGTCTACATTGTCTACATATTGTCTATATTGTCTACGTCGAAAACTATTGTCTACGCTATTATCGGCACTTGCATATAGACTATCGTAAATTACGTGTAGACGCACAATACTGCAACTCGATACACATTACATTGAATATAGATTGCAGTGATGACCGAATTTGGTAAAATCGAACCAAAAATTGTCACCTGGGGATATCAAGTTCAAAAATTGTAGGAAAACAAAACCAATTCACAAAATTAGATCGTTTAAATTGCTGTTCTGAAAATTTTCAGATAATAAATCATGCTATGACTATTCTAAAACATTGAAGGTTGCATGTACTGGCATAGTATCGCGAAGTTTTTGTAAGCAGTATCGACCGATCTGCGATTAATTCTGCGATTCTTCTTTCTAACAAGTTTACAATTTTGGGTTACTAGTGTAATAACTGTAAACTATAGATGAAAAACAAGGATGCAACAAAATGTTTTAAGGAAATAGACACGATTGCAGATAGAGCAGCTGATTTCAACTTGAAATATATGTCGCCGAAAACTGAAAATAAATTTATTTCGACACAAAACGGAAAAATCTTCATAAAAAAGTTAAAGACATCGTTAGTCGTTCGCATTAGTTCAATTAACGATCTTGGTAAAATTGTTTGATATTTTCTTTAAATATTTTTAATTATGTCTAATCATAAAAAGTAGAAGATAAATTACACTATCCTGCAAAATGTTGCCCCTGGACAATGAATAGTTGTTTCCGAAATAATTTTTCACGCTGGATCTGAATCCGGGCTCAGAATTGCTCTATCACGTCAGGTTTTTGAGATATTCTAACCTAAAAGTGCAATAAACACTGTTTCTTGACATATTTGAGGTTATGTAGCAATGCAGTTTTTACTTTTTTATAAAAGCCATGTATGGCATCTTATTGTACAAGCCGTGGAATTTGCTCAAATATTATTTTTTTTGCCGAGATATCGCATTTTCAAATTTGCATATTCGTGAATTTTTCTGTATAAAAACACTACCCTGCAAAATTTTAAAAATTTTGGTGTCACTTGACAATGGATAGTTGTTTCCGAAGTAATTTTTTATGCTGAATCCGAATCTGGGCTCAGAATTGCTCTATCACGTCAGGTTTATGAGATATTCTAACCTAAAAGTGCATATATGCCGTAGGTATAAAAGGTAGTATATTATACAGTATACCGAAAAATTCACGAACATGCAATTTTGAAAATGCGATATCTCGGCGAAAAAAAAAGATATTTGAGCAAACTCAACAGCATTTGAAAGAAAAAGACTTGTACTATAAGATCCCATACATGAACTTTTGAAGAAAAAAAAAATCGTGGTGCTAGATAACCTCAAATATGTCAAAAAAAACAGTGTTTTTTGCACTTTTAGGTTAGAATATCTCATAAACCTGACGTGGTAGAGCAATTCTGAGCCCAGATTCGTTGTATTCATTGTCAAGTGGCACCAAATTTTGAAAATTTTGCAGGGTAGTGTTATTGGTAGTGCTTGAATCTCTTGAAAAAAACTCCTAATATATTTGTGGTGGGTGAAAAACTCGATATTGCTAGATTATTTACTATTAACGCCTTCTTTTGGTCTAAAATCATACTGTAATGATCCTACTATAGATTAACAAATGAGACTGTGTCGTGTATTGATCACGTTTTTGGTAGGTTTTCTAACCAGCATGCGGACTTAATTTTAAAAAAATAATTTGAGACTTTCGTTAATCTCGCCGTTGTTGAATGGACTATTTAAATGAAAACGAAAAAATTAAACTCGAAAATACATCCATGAGTACCAACAGGAATAAAAACTGTCAGCAGCCACTTTTAATTTGTTTCCAACTTATATTTCAGTATTTTCTTTGGAGATGCATAATTCGTTTTTCAATGTAGGATGTTGATAAATGGTTTTATTTTCTTGTACGTATTCGCAAAATCGTAATAGCATTTTAAACGTCGATAAGTTCGGTAAGTTCCAGAATGTCCACCCAATGGAGTAACGTGGTATTCTTTAATTAAGTTTTTATCTGCGATTCATCATTTAGTTTGTTAATTTTCGAATTTATACCATTTAATGCTGGTTTCACTGTTTCAGGAATATGGTATTTTCGGGGTCATTGTACGATTTTTTAGTTGGACCTTTCTCTGTGGAAATTGAAACATCTAAATACGAAACGATTCTTCACAAAAGGGATCCCATACATATTTCGAATTCTTTTTTAAAAGTGACGTAAGTGGCTGAGCAATTTTTGTGAAATCCTTTATAAATCACCTATAATACCCAAAAATCCTAAGAAGGATTTGACTTCTTTTTGAGTTGTCGGTTGATAATTTTCAATAGCACTTAGTTGTTTTGGGTCGGGCTTTATTAAAAATTGCACTTTGATGGATTAAGCTTTAAGGTATAGCGTCAGATGTATATATAATACACTCGAAACGTGCTTATTGTGGTCTACAAAATTACGACCGATAGACGAAGCATTTGATTCCGTTTAAACCGGAGAGTGCTGTGTTCATTTAACGTTGAAAAGTGGCCGGAGCACCTTTCAGACCAAATGGCATACGTCGAAATTCAAAATGGCCCAACTCTGAACTGAATGCCGTTTATAATCGATCGGTGACATGATCAACGACGACCTGATGATACCCAGAGTACTGAAATAGATGGCTTTACCTAACTGATCTAAAATATCAGTAATGTTGGATAGTGATAAGCATCACATATTGAGAGCTCTTTTACGGAAATCAACTACAAGCCTCCACTTCTGTTGGTTATTTTCTGAATAGTTTTTTTCATCGTTTGTTGATGTTCGAAAGTTTTCATGACTCTTTTTAGGAACTAAAAGAATAGGGGAGTTCCATGGACTGGTACTTGGAAATATGATCTCATTTTCTAGCATATTAGAAATTTGTGAATTTATTTCGGACTTAAAGGAATGAGGTATTTTAGGTAGGTATCGTAGGTATTTTATGGGTAACAGCATGAGTTTTAGAGAACCTATCTCATTCACGGCAAATTTTTAAAATAGAAAATTTGTCTTCGCTATTTAAGGATAAATTTAATTCTGTTTCGAGTTTCGTTAATCTGGGTTCCAAAGGGATTTCCCACGAGTTGATGTTAAGAAAATATTATATATCAAATGAGACACTATTTATTTGTTACTATAGTAGATATAATTATTACGTTTTAAAGTATTATAATAATGATGTGTAGATACTGATGTGTTGCTTGTTTCCCGACTTTAATACGACTGCTCTTCAGTATATGTGTCTATGTGTATATGGGTATTAGCCTTTTTGATAGCAAAGTATTGCCCGATCTAAGATACAGTATGAGACTGGTAATGCAATACATAATAGTCTTCCCGGTGAGAAGAACTGAATACCTTATAAATTCATCCTATTTGGTGCTCGACGCACTCGGCCAGAACGTCGAACTGTAGAACCCTCTTGTCCATCCATTCGTATATGCCCCGCTGTAATTTCAGTTCCGTCACGGTTTATTATACTCTTTTCGGGTTTCCCTGAGATAGCCGTTGATGATGTACCTCCTATTTGAGGCGACACCGTTGATTTAGGATCAATCACTTCATCTGTTGATTCGATATTCTCCGTTCTAGTTATATTACCATCATCTTCATTCTTCGATGGGCATACTTCTGTATTTGGATACCTTTTTACCGAGTCCGGGTAACCTTCTCTGTTTCCTTCAACCCCTGAGGCTCGAATCTGGTCAATATGTCGACGTTGCAACTTTCCCTCGACCTCAATCACATAGTGTAGCAAACCCTCTTTCTGAATAACCTTGCCGAATTTCCATTTGATCGCTTTGTTTTGATACCAACGGATCTGGACTGTATCGCCTATACATAGCTCCCGTCTATACCTTAATCGGTTACTATTTGTTAATCATTTATTCTATCTGTTGGTTTAATCAGGTCGATCGTTGATCGTAAGTTAAATCTTAGCATTTGTTCTGCTGGGCTTCTCCCTGTTGTCGAATTTATTACTTTCCTGTATTCAAGTAAGAATCGCTGTAATTTCAGGTGTAAATCTCCTGGATCATTCATAGCGGCCCGCAATGCACATTTTAACGTCTGGACACTTCTTTCTGCCTGTCCATTGGTGGATGGGTGTGCTGGAGCAGTTCGCTTGTGGTTGATACCGTTACTTTGCAGAAAATCTTGGAATTCTTTGGACGTGAAATTTGTCCCATTATCTGTTACCACTATTTGTGGCAGACCAAATCGTGCAAACAGTTCGCGCAATGATCTGATGGTGTAGAAAATGGTGATAGTTTTCATGGGTACCACCTCTAACCATCTTGTTCTGGCATCCACCACCACCAAAAAATAATGTTCCATAAAAGGCCCAGCGAAATCCATGTGTATTCGCTGCCATGGCATGGTCGGCAGTTCCCACGTGTGCACTGGAGCCTTCGACGGTTCTTAAGCGACCCGCGCACATTCTCGACAACTTTTCACCATTGTCTCGATATCGTAGTCTATACCGCTCCAATAACAATAGCTTCGTGCTAGAGCTTTCATTTTGACGATGCCGATAAATGTGCCATATGTAATTCCTTAAGGATTTGCTTGTAATATGCTTGGAATTAAGATCCGGATTCCTTTAAAAATACATCCGTTTTGTAACGTTAATTCCGCTTCTTGCCCCTTAAATGGTGTCCTATCTAAACTGCTTCCCGTCTGTAGACGAATGTACAGATCACATAGGACGTTATCACTTTTCATTGCCTTCGAAATTGTTCCACTCGTAATTGGTGGAACATCTTCTGCCAATTGATACACTGTAAGTTCTTCTTTATCTTCTGGTTGATCGATTTCCGCCACCGGGTGCCGATATAGGAAATCGACATTCATATGGTTTTTTGCCTCTCTATATGTTCAATTTTGTATTTAAATCCGGATAAGAATTGCGCATAACTTAGTAATCGTTGTGATGTTAATGCCGGTAGGTTTTATCTGGATTTAAAATCATTGCCAAAGGTTTATTGTCCGTTATTAAAGTGAATTCACGTCCGTAACAATAATTGAAAAATTTTAGAAGCGCCCAATAAATGGCTGTCGCTTCTTTATGAAGTTGGCTGTAATTCGACTCACTTTTTGATAACGCTCGAGACGCATACGCTATTGGTCGTTCCCCAGTTGGTGTTTTATGTGTCAATATTGCAGAAATTCCCGCGGACGATGCATCTGTCGCCAGAATCAATGGGAGTTTTTCTTCGTATGGCATCAATACCGAATCGCTTTGTAATTCCGCTTTAATATCAGTAAACGCTCGTTGACCCTCTTTATTCCAAATGAATTTCACGTCATTTCGTAATAATTTGTAAAGGGGATTTAGAATGGTTGCCATATCCGGAATAAAATTGTTGTAATATGTTACCATTCCAATGAATTGACGTAGCTCGAACACGTCCCTCGGTCGAGTGATTTTAGCGATTGCTTTAGTTTTATCCTTATTCTTCTGAATACCGGCTTCACTTATGGTGTACCCTAAGTATGTAATCGCCTCTCTGAATAATTTACACTTGCTCTTATTTAGGTGTATATTATATCGACGTAATTTCTCTAACAACGCCTGTACGCGCTCCATCGTCTCCGGCAATGTACGACCAGCGACAATAATGTCGTCAAATAAGCATTGTGTCCCGCTGAGATTATTGGTGATATTTTCATTCATAAAGCGTTGCCAGATATTAGGTGCCGTTTTTACCCCAAACATTAGCTTTTTAACCTTGTAAAGGCTTTTATGTGTGCTAATTGTTTGCATTAGTGCACTCTCTTCATTCATAGCCATATTATGTAGATAAGCTTTATGCACATCAAACACGCAATAATATTTGCCATTGGCCAACTTGTGCATTATATCCTCAATTTTCGGGATCGGGTATTTGTCATCCATTATTACCTTGTTAAGTATAACCTTATAATCTGCGCACAGTCTCATTTGATTTTCCTCTTTAATTATTGGCACCACTGGTGTTCCCCAGTCCGAATGTTCGACCTTTTCTAAAGTTCCAGATTTTTCCAGCCTTTCGATTTCGTCTTCGATCAAATGGCGTATTGCGTACGGCACAGGCATTGGTTTAATGTAAATTGGTGAAACCCCTTCGCGCAGTTTTAATTTACCTTTAATATCTGGAATTGTGCCGGTATTCTTGAATAGATCCTCATTGCTTTCAAAAATGTGTTTTTCCAGTTTAGTTACATCTCCATTCACGGGTGTGATGGTTTTGACATCATTTAGCGGTAATAATTGTAGTGCCTTTATCCATTCTCGACCAAAGATAGTGTCCAATTTGTCATCGACGATATATAGATTTCCTCTTATAGATTTTTTGTCATGAGTGACCGATACCTTTGCTACCCCCACTGCTGGAACAATACTACCATTGTATGCCTTTAACTTTGTATTGGTTGGGTTTATTTAACCTTCCGGCAGTCTACTATGTAATAACTTTTCACTGATTGTTGATATGGCGGATCCCGTATCAAATTCCATTTCAAATGGTTTGTCTTCAATTGAAACGCGTATTAGGAATTTACTACGTTCATCCGATTCTGTATAAAGTCGTACCGTATTTATTTCTTCCCACTCATTCTTATCAATGGTTTCAATTGCATTCGCCGAATGTGTGTTGGCGTCTTTTTTATATTTCTTCATGCATACCTTAGCAATGGGACCTGTTGCTTTGCACTGGTAGCCGTGCAATTTCTTCTTAGTTCTGCACTCGCTCGCTTTGTCTCCTGGTTTTCCACATCGATAACAAGTTAGATCCCTATTGTTGCTCTCGCTCTTGCCTGCGCCACCGTCATTAAAAATCTTCGACGTATTTTCCTTTCGTTTCATCCATTTTTCATTCTGATACATCTCCGTACTGTCCTTTACTTGGTGCACTTCTTGCATTGACCGACTTTGTATTTTTGACGCTTCCATTGCTAATGCCGTTTCCAAAATTTTTTTCATATTCGGTTGGATTTCTTCTAGCAACCGCTGGCGAATTTCAGCGTCACTAAAGCCCCGTATAAACTGAGATCGTAAATGAGTTTCGGCAGTCGACTTTTTGCAGGATGTGTACATGTAAAATGGCAGAAAACACTTAAGCGTTTCAACTCTGCCACGTATGTTGCCACGGATTCACCTTCGTGTTGTGTTCTAAGCAGAAACTTGTGCTGCTCAGTGATTTCATTTGGTTTCGGGCACAAATGATCCTCTAACATTACAATTAACTCCTCGTATGTTTTTGTGTTTGGCATGTCGGAAGCAGTTAAACTACTAAGCAATTGATAATGCTTATTACCGATACAATTAATTAATATTTGTACTTTGCGTTCATCCGTTGTAACAGAGCACATATGTAGGTAATTTTCTAAACGTTGTTTAAAAATTGTAAACGTTTCCTCATTTTCATTAAATGGACCGAATTGTAAATTTGTCTCTCGATTGCCACTTTGTAATTCTTGTAGTAACTTCAACAACGCCGCCACATCGATTTTATTTTCATCCGCCATTTTGTAACATGCGGTAATTACTTTTTAAAATTACTTTATTTATATACATATATATATATAATATTATATATATATGTATAATATAGACACACGCGTAATTTCGCCTTCTCGTCGCCAATTATTATATATTAAATGAGACACTATTTATTTGTTACTATAGTAGATATAATTATTACGTTTTAAAGTATTATAATACTGATGTGTTGCTTGTTTCCCGACTTCAATACGACTGCTCTTCAGTATATGTGTTTACTAGAAGGAAAAGCCCGTAATACGGGCGTAAATATTACTTCTTTTAATTTTCCATAAGAACTAATGCAAATTATGAACTAAAATTCACTCGAAACGAATATATTTTTCGATAAATTGCGTCCTCAATATGTTTAGAATTAATGATTGAAAAATCGTAGAGGAAAATCTCTCTACATTTCCAGGTAGGATGAGAAAAGAAAACCACCATTTTTCACTACTTATGCAACCAAACAATAAAATTTTTCTGTTTACAGGAAAAATTTTAAACAAATCAGGACTGCCTTGATTTTTGTGCCGGCCCTTCACATGACAATCGCCGTGTATAGTATAGTAATGTGTAAATGTGTATAAGCCTTTTTGATAGCAAAGTATTGCCCGATCTAAGATACAGTATGAGACTGGTAATGCAATACATAATAGAAAATCATAGTGTTCAATGTCATTAAGATCTGAATGAACGTCATGCAACTCGATTAGATAATTATTGGTTTTTATCACACTAACATAAGCTAAACAATTTGTCACAAAAACAGCAGATATAATTTCTTTAGAATTGCAGAACGACTGTGATCTATAACTTGTTATAATGTTATACGTTTTCAAATTTTATTAATCAATTAATATTTATTTATATAAATTATTTAATTGTTATAAATTATTTATGTGTATTTAAGTTTATAATTTATTCGATAAATTTTATTTATTTATTTCATTTTGTGCAATTTATTTTATATTTCACCCATCACCATTTTGTTAAATTATTTTTATCCATCGCGACAAGCACGTGTACGGCTGCGGCTGCCACCAATTTTTTTTTTTTTTTTTTTTTTTTATAAATTTTTTTAATTGGGTGCAGAGCGGACTTGTTAACGGTCCTAGCTCCTTGTAACTGTCAGAGCTTCTGCACCCAATGCGCGATCCTGCAAGTAAAGATTAACAGCTACCTTAAATTTATTCATTTTATATTCCTTCGGAAATTTGAAATGTATTAGCGAATTCCACTTTTTTGATGTTCGGTATATAAATTCGCGCTTGATTTCTTCAGTTCGAGGTTTCGGGAGCTTCACCGTAAACCTATGTGCATTGGTTGTTCCTCTTGTTACTCTTGTTGTTGTAACGAATGGTGGTATTTTCTCCGATAGTTCTGCAGAACATTTACCATGTAAGCATCTGTAGAAGACGCAGAGTTCTGCAACATCTCTGCGATGCTGTAAGCTGTCTAGTTCTTGAGTAAGTCTGGGATTCCGAATTATTCTGATAGCGCGGCGTTGAACCCTGTCCAATAAGTGGAGGGTGGTACCAGACGCACCTCCCCAAACTTGACAGCAATACTCTATACATGGTCGGATGAAGGTTTTATATATCTGGAGAACTTGATGCGATTTGAAAAACCTTCTGCATCGATTCAGGAACCCGAGTTTTTTTGAAGCTGATTTAGCCAATGCAACAATGTGTTCATTCCATTTGAGTTTGTTACTTATTTGAACACCAAGCAGTCGAATTGAGTCGCAACCCACAAGGATATGGTTTTTTACCACAAATGGGTAGTCGTTGCGACTTTTTTTACGTGAGAATGTGCATATTTGTGTCTTTTTCTCGTTAAATTGTACTAAGTTGTTGTTACCCCACTCAAATATTGTACTTAAATCGGAATTAAGAGACGTTACGACTTCTGACCGTTTATTATTTAGATCTGTAGTGCTAGGCTCCGCCTCGAATGAAATAGAAGAATGCAATGTGGCATCATCCGCAAAGCTATGGATAGGGTTTACAGTGCTATCCAGCAAATCGTTGATGTATAGCAAAAACAGGGTCGGTGACAAAGGTGATCCCTGAGGGACTCCGGCATTTGGGGAGTGCGTCGATGATGATCTCCCATTAAGTACGACGCTGATTTTTCGGTCATTGAGATAGCTTTTAATCCACCTGGTGGTCATCGAGTCCAGCCCGTATGCCACAAGTTTACAAATAAGATTCTCATGCCATACCTTATCAAAAGCCTTGGATATATCCAAGGCGATTGCAAAGGCCTCTCCGTGGTGTTCTAGAGCGAGATTCCATTTGTTCGTGACATACGTCAGGAGATCGGTCGTGGATCGGCTTTCACGAAAGCCGTATTGTCTATCCGAAATTAGTTTGCTAATTTCAAGATATCTAACTATATGTTGATTGACGCATTTCTCAAAGACCTTAGCGACGGCTGACACAATTGATATTGGCCGGTAGCTCGAAGGGTCAGTTTTGTCACAACCCCGTTTCAGCACGGGTTGCACCATTGCATTCTTCCAGGCGTTCGGGTAGTCGCCTTGCTTATATGAAAGTAGGAAAATTTTAGATAATATTGGAGCCAAGTCACTGGCAAACTCCTTCAATATTCGAACTGGAATTCCATCAGGTCCGGTGGCCTTGTTTGCATTCATTGACTTTAGATTAGTAAAGACAATTTCCTCCGAGATGACGACGGGGCTCATTTTGGAACCACAATATGGAATTAATGGAGGTCCAATTCCATCTGGGACAACTAATGTCGAGTTCGATTTGAAGACGCTCGCCAATAAGTCGGCTTGTAAATATGGATCCACCACCAAGGCGCCGTCAGCACGTTTCAATGATGAAACAGATGTTTTCGAAATATTTGCAACCGATGCGACCATGTGGTAAAAGTTGCGATCGGAGATTTTCAACTCGGAAGCCACATTGGCTTTCTTGCTGTCGGCTCTTTTTGCTTCTCTACCACAGGTTCTTTTGCAGGTGTTCCGTATCGTTTTGTATTCCTCATAAGAAATTTCGTTGCGTTTATATTTTTTGTGTGCCGCTTTATTTTGTTTGGCAGCTTTGGTGGCTTCTTTTGAAAATATTTTAAAATTTTGATTGGGATTGGAAAATGATGAGGGTATAAATTTATTCATTCCATGTAAGACCGTGTCAGTAAAACTGGAAACGGCGTCGTCGATGTTGTTGTTATGTAGGCAATGGCGTTCCCAAGGGAAATGTTGAAAAAATGACCGTAAAACATCAAAATCAGCTTTATTAAAATGCCAAAGACGCCTTGGCTGCTGTCTAGATTCTAGTGGTGTTTCGACAGATATTTTTGTGGTTATTAAGTTATGGTCAGAATTTCCAATTCCAGTTTCGACATGGGCCTCCATGGAGTGAGGGATTGATGTCAGACAAAGATCCAGAATATGAACTCCTCTAGAATTTTGACATTCAAATGTGGACTCACTAACAATCTGTGTGAGGTCATGCGAAACGGCAAGCCATTCCGCATGGCGCCCAGCGACATTTGTATCTTTGTGATTCAACCATTGTTTATGGTGGGCATTAAAGTCACCGACCATAATTAATTCGCATTCGGGATGTTGATTGCGAATATCGTCACATTTGTCTGATAAGCCCTCGAAAAAGCTAATCGTTTCTGAATCCGTCTGATTAGGAGATCTGTACAAGCTAATTAAAAAAATGAGTTTATTAGGCAGAGAAATTTTAAGCACAATAGTTTGAGCGGTTTTTGAAAATATTTCGTACTTTTTGTGTCTTGAGTACGGTATGTGGTTTTTAACGAAGATGCACACTCCACGTTGCAACTCAAAAGCTTGTTCGAACTGGTAGCGCTTGAAGTAGAATTCGTTTTCGTAGATGTTCGACGATACTTTTGTTTCCGTTAGAACTAATATGTCGGGTTTACGTGATTCGAGATGTTGATGTGCGCAATTTTTGTTAGTCACGAGACCTCTGACATTGGTATAATGGATGTTAAGGCTATTAATAGTGTCTTTACGAGGATTATGCCTCGCCCCGCGATCCGAAGAGACATGTTTCGGGGATTTTCTTTTATTATTATTCATATCAAAAATAAATCATTTTTGTACGGAAAAATGTTGAAAAACCGACCCAACAAAAAATATAAAATAAAATAATAAAATTTCAAAAAATAAATTATATTAAAAAATGAACGCGGGCAAAATTATATATGAACTAAAATAATTGTTAAAATAAAAATAAAAAGTTTTTACGGATGCTGGGCATTAACCCAGCGATCCAACCATTTTAGTCGCCTCCTACGACAAGCAGTGGATGCTGTGGTGGTATTCTAAGGATATCATCATGCTCGTTCGGTGCACTTTACGATTCATGAGAGTGCCCCCCGACCACAGGGGCCGTCCGAGACGAGACTAATTTATTGATTTAACTTTTTGTCGTTTAGTTTATTGGTATACCTGAGTGAGTAGGTGCATTATATTGATTTTTATATGTTCGCGTTGGAATTTATTTTGTGGTGGCGAATGCATAGTTTTAGGCGCTAGATAAAATGCATGAATCGCCACAGATCCATTTGTTAATTTCTAATGTATCGGTGTTGAAATCGACTTTGGATTGAAATTTTTTTAAGAAATCATTCCCAATAATATCATCACATGAAATAGGGAAGTCATCCGGGACTATATGAAATAATTCGTGAATAGTATTTTTAAATGTTTAGTGAAATGTATTTTTATCAGGAAGAATAATTTCAGCATTGCATGTACCTAGGGTTTCTAAAGTTTCTGACGCAATACCTTTAACTTTACATTTATTATTGAGGTAACATATAGAGGGGGGTTAGTAGACAATAGAGAAGAGATGCAACAACGATTTCAAGCAACACTTGCTACGGTTAGTACAAATATGGGTGACCGCTTGGGAACATGATGATGAAACGAAATCTCGCCCCTCCCACCGCCCAACCGCCGATGGGAACAATTTGAGTGAACATTAATTATTAACTTAAATTAAGTCTTTTCAGATCTTGCGGTTACAACAGTGGGACGCTGTATAAGAAAAAATTGTGTTGTCTTGTGATTAACAAGTGTCAAACAAAACCAGCAAATTTACTAACTATTGACTAAATGACTACTTAGGTGTCTGGAATCGTGTCGAGTCTCTCATGCTAACATACCTTTCCTTTCCTTCGATCTTGTTATTCGTAAAAAGGATGTACGGTAAACTTGCTTTATGCTTGCATTAATTCTTTGGCCCTAACTACTTGTAAAACCAGGTCCTTTAAAAATGGTTTGGACCTTAGGCAGTTTTCGATGGGTGATCCTGTAAAATTGTGATCACTTCTAATTTTCTTTCTGCATTGCGAAATATGATGTCCTTGACACTTACAGTAATTATATAGTATATTTATATAGTAAAACATTTACTGATTTAACAGTTGAGATAGCAAAATTAGGTTTTGTTGGGACATTTGCGGACTGATAGCAGGAACTGGCACGATTGGGTAGTAAACAATTTGGGTTTCCTGGAGATTTATTACGAAATGATGTTGATGGTTTATTTATATGAAAACAATTCATTTGCTGAATGTCCTAATTTATTCTTTAACCTATTACAACTTCTTCTGCGCATACCCTTGTGATGACATTTTTTAACGTGAGGCATCTGCATGGTTTGATATAGCTTCTGATAGGTTATAAATAATAAACCTTTAACAAATGCAGTTAGAGCAAGCTTTGAATTTGACGAGTTGATGCTTCTGTACCTTCTTTGGCAATACTTGATTCATTGAGGCATGCCGTTAATTGCTCTATTCTTGCTGCATATGTTCCGGCATCTTCGTTTCGCTGCTGTTTAATGTTAAATAATTCCACATGTAATTGTTCTACAAATCTGGAATTTAATTCGGCTCGTAGTTCTTTCGCTTTGAGTAAATTAATAAATTTTTTTTTCAGATAGCTTTAAAGGATAGTGTATTAAATCACAGCACAAAACTTGTGTAATTCTAACGTATTTCCATTGAAATCGGGTAGTATTTTTAAAGCTAAATTGGGAATAAAGTTTTCGGCCATTATTTGTATGTAACTAGTTTACCACTATTTTCTGATGCATTTTCGTTACTGCTATCTCAAAAAAAGACAACCTTTTCAACCGATAAAGGTCAATTTTTAATTACCAGAATGCCGTTGGTCTACAAATCGGCCCACCAAGGGAAGTAAAAGTTTCTGCAAGTAAAATTTTTTTAATGATTCAGCGTAACCGTTTAAACCATAAACACATAATCAATGTTAGATTACTGCTTAAAAATGCCTTCAGTGGCTGTTTACAGTAGAAAAGACACAATTAATTAGACAAAACATAATATGAATGCTTTAGTGCTTTCAAAATCGTTTGGCTGCTTGTTATTTGTATAAAACAACAAGCTTAATTAATTTTGTTTTATTAATTTATTTATTTGGCACCAAATGCATTTTGCATTATAAAGCTCAACTTCAATTATTTACTTATACTAAAAATCTGTTGGTAATGTAAACAATGTTTTATGTGCACAACAAGCAACGTAAACATTTTCCAAACATTTAATTACAGGAATTACTGTTTATTTTATTTAACCAGTAATATGTATAACATGTTAAACAATTTTAGTATACCTTTTGGAAATGTACCACGCACAAAATTATTTAATAGCAAATATGAAAACCTCTATTTGTTACTAACCAAACTTGTTTTCTTACAAAAACCAAAAAGCTTTTGGTTTTTAATAAAAGTTTACAAAAAATGAAATAAGTCGTTGTCTCTGTTTTATTTTGAATAATTTTAATCCCAAGAATTAAAAAATATTATGAATCAACTTATTTATAAATAAATTTATATAATTTTAAATTATTATTAACAGATGAGACCACACCGAACTATTATAATTTGTTTAAGTTGTATATATAAAAATAAAACAATACCAAAAAAAAAAAAAAGTCATATTTTTGCTTGTATTTTAAACTTTTTTCAAATAAGATATGAAGAAAAAGTTGAGTTGAAATTAATTTATTTCCATAGGGGGAAAAACAAAACTTCTAAAGAAAAAATAAATAACAAAAGCAAGCTTTAGACGAAAACATCTGAGATTTTCTGGATTAAAAAGTTGTTTTAATGTTGGTTTAAATAAATAAAGCTTTTTTTTTGTACATCCGAACATATTATAATATTCATTTAAACTGTTTGAGCTTTTAGTTCCTCCACACTGTAGTACAATAAATGTAACATAAATAAAATTTCTTCTTTTTTGCTTTAGACGAACATTTCTGTTTATGTTTGTACCAAAAAGGTATTAGACTGAATTAAATTAGAAATACACAGAAGGTGTTACGTGTATTTGTAGTTTTAGAATTTTGTTGGAAACACTATGACATCTGTAGTTTAATGGCAATAAGATTTGTTGTACTTTCAAGATGCATTAAAATGATTTTTTGATCTTGAAACAGTCACAAATATTGGGATATACACTCATTAAATCTTCTTTAATCAGAATAACGTTAGTATTATTTTCTTGGTCCCAAAATTTTGATAAAGAACTATATTTCTTCATTGGGTTGGTCGCAATATCCCAATAAAGTCCAAAAACAAAAAGAATCCTAAAAATCAAGTTTTTCAAATATAACAAATTTTTTAAATATTATTTTAATTCGTGTTATGCCTTAGAGGATGGAGACTACCGCCTTTAACGCTGTTTAACGATTTTTTTAAATTCCATTTTCATAGGATTCTACGGCTATGCGTAGGATTTGACTAAAACATTTTTTCGATTCATGATAGATGGCGCTGTAATTAACGATATTCAATTTTTTTCGAATTCTCCTACTGAGAACCTACGCAAACGATTCTGTAATACGTTCTGCAATAAAAATACCATGGTTTCGTTGTAAATACTCGAAGTTAGTCTTAAACAATTTGTCTTTCTTAAATTTTGAATTAATGCAAAATGGCTTGTCATTATCTTAACCCAGGAACATGCTATTAAATCGGCTTTCAAATTAATGAAATTGTTTGTATTTTGTTTTAAAAATACCGATTCAGTCCGAAGATTATTTCTAAAACAATAATACCTGTGTAAAACTATCAATGGTATTTTAGGATGGCGTATTTAACTGAACAAGAGAAAATTGAAATGATTCAGGTTTATGGAGAATCTAGCCTGAGTTCTCTCTACGCTTCGCGTTTTCCGGATAGGATTCTATCAAACAATTTATTACTGATGGAAGTGTTCAACCGAAAAAAGGACTCGTGAAGCAACAGTAATCGAAGAAAATAATAAAATTGATGTATTGGCTGCAGTATAGCTAATAATCCTCATATTAGTACACGAGAAATAGCTAGCGATTCCGAACTGTCCCAGACCAGTGTTTGAAAATTTTTAAAACGTAATAAGTATCATCCGTATCATGTGACTTTACACCAACATCTTCATGGCGTTGATTTCCAAAATCGGGTAACTTTTTGCCCACTGACAAATACAACAAAACACAAATTTGTTTCATTGCGTATACTGTTTTCCGACGAGTTGTCTTTTACAAACCATGGAACGGTTAATTGCCACAACATGCATTACTGCAGTGTTGAAAATCCGCACTGGCTTCGCCAAGTTGAACATCAGCGTCCTTGGACTGTCAATGTGTGGTGTGGAATAATTGGCATCAGCCCCCACATTATTGAAGGCAACTTGAATGATCAAATGTACCGAGATATTTTGGAAAATGAACTGCCAACATTATTTGAAGACTTGAGCTTAGAAGTGCAACGGAACATGTGGTTTCAACATGATGGTTGTCCCGCACACCATTCGTTGGTAGCACGTGTAGTACTTGATCATTGTTTCAATGGTCGCTGGATCGGAATAGCTGTCCCGGTAAATTAGCCTGCCAGATCACCAGATCTTACTTCGTCAGATTTCTTTTTGTGGGGCCATCTCAAAGACCAAGTTTACAAAAAAAAAAAAACAACAACACTTGAAAATATGATTGAGCGAATCAGAAATGCTTGTGCTGAAATTCAAGCAGACACACTTACAACGAAACCATGGTATTTTTATTGCGGACGTATTGCAGAATCGTTTGCGTAGGTTCTCAGTAGGAGAAATCGATAAAAATGAATATCGTCAATTACAGCGCCTTCTATCAAGAATCGAAAAAAATGTTTCAGTCAAATCCTACGTATTTTTAGCCGTAAAATCCGAACCTGCAATACAAAATAACCGGTATATTAAAACACTGCTTTTATATCCTGATTTTTATGTCTTTGTGACTTGTGAATCTCTTCTCCCCTCTATTTTATGTTTCCTATTTTCTTCTTTTCTTAAGAAGTGTGAACAAGTCATGAAGGCCTGCTTTATTTTTAAATTCTTTTAACGATTTGGTGATTTAGGATCTGAATGTTGTTTACTAGTTAATAGTGTTTTGGGACGATAGAATAATCAAAGTTCAGTAAAACAAATCATGAAGACTAGCAATATACTTATTTCAGATTCTTGTACCTCCTCTTCTTTTATGCAATTTTAATCTGCTAATATATAAAATCACATTTCTTGCGGATCACTAAAATAATATATTAATGCTCCGGTACATCCCTGGGAAACTCAAGCAATAGTGACTGGTTTAAAAAACAAGGCATCTGTAGGCCACGATGTTATTATCATAATTACTATCAAAAATATTATCAGTCCTATGAATAAAAATGCCTCTCAACAGTCATTAGTACAACACCAAGTTAAAAGTCACATGACTGGTCGAAACAAAACTTAGATGAAAATTAAAAAAAAAACAAGAAAAATTAACAATAAAGTCAACAATAAAATGCAAACTCAAGTCATAATTTAAACCAAGTCATCAATAGTCAAATCAAATGTTACGGCAAATGTCAAGCCTTAAGTCAAACGAAAGTTAAATCAAAAGACAATTTATAAGTTAAGTCAAAAGTCAAGCCGAAAGTCAAGCCAAAAATCAAATCAAAATCAAGTAAAAAATCAAGTCAAGAGTTGAGTTTAAACTAAATTCAAAAGTAAATTCTAAAATAAAGATAAAAAGTCCAGTCAAAATGTCAAGTCCAGTTAAAAGTCAAATAAAAACTTAAATTAAAGGCAACTCAAAAGCTAAGTTAAAAGCTAAATAAAAACAAATAAAACCAATAATCATGTAAAAACTGAAGTCAAAAATCATGTCGAAAGTCAAACCAGAAGTCAAGTCGAGTCAAATGTGAAGTAAAACTTGAAATCAAAAGTCATATGACCTTCCAAAACAAAATTTAGGTGAAACGAATTGAAATTAATGGTCAAATCAAAACTGAAGATAAAAGTCAAATCAAAAGTCAGCAAAAAATCAATCTAAAGGCCAAGTCAAATATCAAATCAAAGTCCAGCCACAACTCAAGCCAATATCATGTCAAAACTCAATTAAAAGTCAAGCTAAAAACAATTTAAACGTCTAGTCAAAAGTCAAATTAAAATTCAAGTCGAGTCATAATTCAAGTCAAAATTCAAATCAAAAGTCAGCACAAATATCAAGTGAGAGGTGAAAAAACATTAGGTTAAAAGTAAAAAAAAAAAAAACAGCAAGTTAAGATTCAGGTCAAAGTTAGGTCAAAAAACAAGTCAAACATCCAACGTCAAATCAATAGCCAAGTTAAATCAAAACTCAAGTTAAAAGTCAACTCAAAAGTCTTTTAACATAACTTTCAAGCCAAAAGCCAAATAAAAGTTCATGTCAAAAGTCAAGTCAAAAGTCAAACTACATCTTATGAAGAAACATCAGTATAAAATCAAATCAGAAGTCTATGTAAAATATGTCAAAAGTTATAAGTCAAAAGCCAACTCAAAAGTCATATAACTGATCAAAACAAAATTTAATTACAAAGCACAAAAAAAAACAATTGAAAATCCAAGTCAAAAATCAGGTCAAATATCCTCTATTCTAAATATCTTCTATTCTTCTATAATTTTATATAAAAAATATATTTTCATAGAAGAAATAATTTTTGTTGGATTGGTTTTGGAAAGTGGAATGCTTTCTAATTTTGTTGATAAAATTAAAAAGTTATTTTTAAGAAATGGATTTTTATTTGATGCGAAGGAAAAGAAACCACCAAAAGCGACTAGCTACGTAAGTAAATTTGTCACAAAAATTATTTTTTACCCTTTATAAATTGATGGTGTGTGCAATAGCTTCGCAAAAAGTGGAATGAACGAGCAATAGTCGAAAATAAACTTCAAATGTCCGTTGCGTTAAATGCCTCTTTGGTTTACTCAGTTCCATCCCTCATAAAATTATAATATGTTTATGTAGTGACTTCAGTTGGTTTGAATACAAAATAATTATTAAAAGTAATTTAGTTAATTAAGGTAATACCAAATTAAATTTTTTTTTTTTTTTTTTTTCGCTGGTGCTACATCCCATAGAGGGATTTGGCCGCTTCTTTTTGAAGTTAAGTAATCATTTTTTTATTAATGGATAATGAGTGATTAATTCATTGATCCTACCCTTAAACCAGCCGAGATTTTTTCGTCACCCGCCGTGAATCGAACCCGGGACCTCCGGAGCGTAAAGCAAGTATGCTAACCACTGTGCCTCCGGGGCGGCAATCATTAAATTGAATACAGTAAAATAACACAAACTAATTTCAATAAAGTCAATGAACTGTCATCGATACAATAATAATTAGGTGAGTATTAAAATTTAAGTTAATTACAACTTCTCTTTTTAGGCAAGATTATAATTCAAATTAATGTGTGTAATAAATGTATCTAACGTTCTAATTATTGGAACTAAGATCTAATTTATTTTTAATTTCAGGTATTCATCTAATTAAACAATAGTGCTTATTGAAGATAAGCCACCTATATGCAAAAAATGATTTTATTGTTTGCTGGAGCAGAAAATTTAGATTTAAAATAATTTAATTTATTGAAAAGGGACGGAGCTTTAATAAATAAAATAATACAATCTGCATTTCATCTTAATGTAAGTAAAAGTTTTGTCATTTTTGAAATTATTACTAATTAACAATGATTTCCAAAAGATGGCAAATTTCTTTCAAAGAACTGCTTATTTCCTTAATGGCCAAGTTTAGTTCAGTGCGGAATTTGGGCTTATCATCTTCCGGTTTTTCTGAGAATTCCTTGAACTATCTAAAATTACAAAATGGTTCAAATCAAAATAATAAAATGAAAACGTAATTAAATTACCAGCTGCTAACTCCTAAGTTTTTATTTCTTCTGTTCTGTTCAGTTAATTTAGGCGATATTTGATGGACTTGAAATGTGGCATTTGTACAGGTATTATTTCACAATTCATAACTTCGGTTGCTTTATTTTGGAATCGAACGGCTGCTATCTATGCATGGCCCTCTACCACAACCCCACCCTAGCAATTTAGCGCCGTATTCTTAATTTCGGATAGTTGTTTTATTTGCTGAACCCTACTCTAGTTTTAGCTGCGTCTACTTTAGAGTACCGCTTATTAAAATTGGTGGCATAGCGCCAATTATCAAAACCTGAAAAAACATATTGTATTGAATATGAGTGCATTTAGAAATTCCTAACAAACTTTACCTTTTCCGAATGTGTTTTTGATTTTACCGGACCCTTCGTTTCATTAAAAAGTTTCGCCAATTTATCCCACAAATATTCAATTGGATCACCACTATTTTTCTTTATTCTAGATAGTTCATTGTACAAAAATTATTGTAATTCACTTTGTCATTTAACAAAATAGAAGAAACAATTCTGTGGCATTAAACAAAAAGTGGGTAACTTCAGTTAACTACTTCTTTAAATAACCAGCCCATTCGTTCACCCATTTTATGCTTTACAATACACCATAATTGATTTTCCATAATTTTCCTTAATTTTAGAGAAAATTTTGCTCAAAACAGGTTTTCTTAAGACGACAAAAAAATTAAATTTACAATAACTGTGTTTCTTCACATAACCTGTACACATTTCCATATTAGATATGGTACTTTTTTTTAAAAAATAGTTATATAAAGATATATCATTTTATGCATTACCAAACTAGATTAATGATATTAATTAAAAAAGGTTATCTGTACTTATATAGTTATTACGAAACTTCCACAATAAAATTTGGAAAGATATATTGTTTTTAGCAATAATAACAGCAGATAGCTTGTTTTTCAAAAACAAAATGTTTCGCACCTTTTAAGTTATCGATTTAAAATACATTTTTTATAACACGTCACAAGTTTACTTAAGCATTTCTAACAGGAAAGATACGCCAACAAATTAGACAAAAATAATGGTTATATTTTTAGTTTTATCTATTCGGGTAATCCCATGTGTTGTAAATTATCATTGTCTTTCCATTCCATTGTTGTCCTTTGAATGTGATTCAGATCACAAAATAATAGAAGATAAGAAGAAAAGAACAAATATGGAAATATATCATCCACACGATTGGGCGCAGTTAATGCGAACATGTGGTCGAAAAAAAAATCAATGTCATTGAAATGCGAATTGCCGGGCTCTTAAAAACAGTTTATAAAAAACCCAATATGAATAACTAATTTTGGGAAAAAAATCGTATGGAATCACATAAGACTGTTAAGGTAAAATGTACATCATTTTAAAATGTTATTAAATGATTTTAATGAAAATTTCAATTTAGATTCAACCAAAATACAGATGGTTCCGTGGACTACCAAACAAGCCATAAAAGCAATTCCGACGTTTTCCGAATGGTTACTCAGCGCAGCACCAATAAATCACTCTTGTTATGCAAATTGCGGCAAATGAATCCGTCATCAAATGTTTGCTGCAATCCTATCTCGACAGAGAAAAAACAAGATTTGCTTGATCTATACTAGAGTTTATACCACAAGATTTTCATAATTTTTATAAAACATTAATTGTCAAGGAAAGCTTAAAGAATATTACACTTGGGTGCAAGAAATTCGCACATTGATAAATTTTCAACAAAATTTCAAAAATATCAACGTAGTCCTCGAGTACTTCCTCAATGTACCGTTGAGAAGTAAATCCTCTTAGTCGACGGCCAGTATTCGCTCCGGAGGTGAACACAAGATCTGTCTCCGCCTCCAATAACATGCCTCCCCAGAACATGCACGATCCACCGCCATATGAGACTCGTTCTTCAATGCAACATTGTGCAAATCGCTCTCCTCTCCTTCTTTATACTCTTCCGCGCCCATCGTTGGCATGTAAACACATCCTGCACTCGTCAGAGAACATGACTGTTCTCAATTGTTCTTCTGTCCAACCTAAATGCTCTCGAGCGAACTGAAAGCGGTCATCACGCTGTGTTGTAGCACGAGGTCGGCCAGATCCTTGCCGCCGTCTGAAGCCGGCAGTTTCTTGATATCTCTACCATACTCGACGAACGGAGAATCGGCTCATATTTAGTTATCGAGCCACTTCACTTTGGTTCTCCACGCATCAATTAGTGCAACCACTTGAGCGGCAACCTTTGGTGTGGTAATCATTGTCTTGTTTTGGATGAAGACGTAATCGATGGAAGACCGTTCAGGCTACGCGTTGATATGTGAATGACAATTCCGAACGACCGAATTCGGGGTATGCTATTGTATTGTTTTTATTGAATTATTTTTAGAGGGTAATATGCTACCATAGTACACATAATAAGGTAATATACTCCGACGTTTCATTTTCGTTCTTTCTTGCGCATCTATGTAAAAAAAAAATTAATATGGCGGACATAGATTGGAATTTGGTATTGAAATTTTGGTATGTGGCCCATACAAGATCCACATCTGTCTATTCTTATCTGTGATTATACTTTGAATCTGCATTTAAGAAAATTAAACAAAGATTTTTTGATATTTTTGAAATTTTGGTGAAAATTTATCAATGTGCGAATTTTTTGCACCCAAGTGATTTACATAAACGACACTGATTATGAAGAAGAATAATTATTAATCTTGTTCGATCATTGTTTGTATTTCCGGCTTCAATATTTCACACTTATTATGTGAAAAACAGTAAGGTAGGATAACAATTGGACAATGGTATTCTTGGCTCTTGTAATAGTATAATTATTGTCAATTGCGATTTTTCTTTTATTATTACGTTTTTAATGTTTTTATCAATTATACTTGTATTTTGCGGTGCAAATATTTAGAAATAATATATTGAATTAGTTAAATTTTCTTTAATAATTTTCCTCTCGAAGATCATATGTCACAGCTTCCATAGAGCTGTTAGTTTTATTTTAGAACCATATGAAAGTCGTATAAAGCCCTTGTTATAGTGCTTAATGCTCTTGTGGTGCACAATTTTTTTAGTGTTTATTAGAGCTAGCTTATTTCTTAAAGAAAAAGGCAATACAAATAAATAATTGCTTTATATCTGAAACATTATAAAATATTATAGATAAGTGCGCTTTAGAACTAGCTCTATGTATAAGATTATTATAAAGTTGTTTAATATGTTGTAACGATTAAATCGCTAAAATGACCGGCACGGCGGCCACCTCTGATCAGATCAAAAATCGTTATTTTATTTTTATTGAAATTGACTAATAAAAAAATGTGGTTATACGAAAAATTACAAACATAAAGAAAATGTAATTATTAATTAACATTTGTAATATTAATCACTAACCTAGATTAATAAATTTTAATAGTTAAGATTAAAGATTATCAGAGAACAATCTCGAGAAATAAAAGCAATAAAAAACTGTAATTTTATGAGTGAGTGCTAAATTTGTGATAGTACGATTTTATTTTGGCGATCAAATGAATGAATGGAAATGCATGGTTTTTTTGTGTTTTTTTTCTAAAATTTGCATAACAGTGTCGTTAATTAAAATTATCTGTCTAATTAATTAATTTTTAATAATAATAAGTTTAATAATATAATAAGTTACCAGTTAATAAAAATAATAAACAAAATAAGAATAATTAATTCATGTTAATAATTATCGAAATTAATTCAAGAATAAACTCTATGTAATAATTCTTAATTAATAAGTGTAGGTACCATAAGCTAATCCTAGAATAAAAATATAAAAAAAATAAAACCATTTGTGAATGAGTTACCACTTTCATTCTTCATCGTTGAGTACAGTATTGTCCAAAATTATTTCAAGTTAAACTAATACTGTAATCCACGTCATTCCTGAGAATTGTGTTCAAACTGTATATACAATATACACAATTCAAATCATCTTTACGGTCATGTTTACAATTTTGTATGCGGTTCAATATGACAAAATACACCGAAATGTCAGCTGATAACATAATACTAGTAATCATCATCATCACATCATCAATTATACTATTATTATTGAATTTACTATAATTAATAACTGAATTGCAAACTCTTAACAATTTCTCCTCTTCTTATAATTAATTAATTAACTTTTATAACTCAAAGGTTGATAGTAGTTAAGTTTTTTTTATTGTAAATTCAAATTTTTTTTCCGGTGCACCAAACAACTTAGGCTAATCATTAAATTCTTTTTTTTTTTTTTTCTTAGTGTAAATTTTCTTTATTTCGGTAATTTTTTTGTATTTTGCACATCTGTAAAAATTTCAAATCAATATTTCTTGTGATTTAATTAAAAGTGAGATTTACAATAAATTCAATTTATTTTTCCAATTATTATCTTTATTACTATTTAATTCCGCCATGAGATAAGTGTGTGTCAAGATAGGATGTGACCATGGTAGGTAGTTAGGTTTTAGGTAAGTATGGGTATCGGTGTGTGCTGGATCCTTGTTGTCTTTAGTGTTCCTTCGGCGGCAATACAAGATGTAACTATGCTTCATCTCCACCCACCCATCCGATGAGCTTTAGCCAAGCTAATATAGTCCGCCTTGAAGCCTCTAGTTATTTAAATGAAAAACAAACAATTCTGATAACGATGTGGGCAAATCATGGCATCAAATAAATTATATTTTTTTTTGGTGGCCCCTCGCCTACCATCAGATCGTTACAATGTATTTCATTTTCGTTAACAAATAGAAAATATTAAAAATTATATTTGTTTTAGATGTGTTTTTAATGCGGTTTATTTTTTTGATAAACGTTAGCAATGTGATTAACAAAATTTTAATGGGTCTCCGGTCCCGAAATTATAAAAGTTTGAATTAAATAAATTTATAAAAAAAAAATGTAAACAATTAATTTTTCGATTTTCTGTTTATTTACAATATTTTATTTTTACTATAATTAATTAAGAATCAATTTTGATAATTATTTATTGGTCAAATCGCTCACCAAAAATGAATAAAACAATCTATACCAATATTTTCAATTATTTTGAATAGTGTGTTTGCTTTTTGCTACGTTTTTTTTTTTCTATGAAACGATCACCCATTTTGTTACAAAAACCGTGCTGATTACTTATTAGAATGATATAGAGTTAATATTTTCTAAGTTATCATGGTGTATATCCATTTTTCTTTTATGTGTTTATTTTTTGTCACTTATGAATTTTATAAATAAAACAACTTGGTTATTTTAATTTGCAATTTATTTTGAAAAAACTTTTCCTTATAGTAACAATTTAAATTTATTCTAAAAGATCGATTTCGGATTACTCCTTCTTCGGTTCTATTTTAACAACTATTCTAAAAAATATTTTCATATGATTCCCTTACAGGGGTGCGATTCCGGTTTGATGATATGATAATGAAAAAACAAAAATATCATCGAATTTTCCAATTAATTCTGTCATTTTGCTTTCGTCTTTGCTTTTTATCTTTATATTCTATTTGGTCATCAACATATCAAAATCGATTCTGGTTCGATGATAATAAAAAATGATAAAATTATTATTCTTCAAAGAGAGTTTCCTCTCTTGATAATAGTAAATATATGTATTGGTTAATTGGTTTCGTTTTCCAAAAGAAATGGTTTTGAGCATGCGCAATGCACATTAAAATTTTGTCGAGAGAGTTTCTCTCTTTAGTTCTTTACAATCGAAAATATTCATATTTTGTCATTAGTCGTTATATCGGATAAGAAATAATACCATAAAAAATTATTTAAAACTGTTAAATCTTCTTTAAAATTAAGATCTATTTAAAAATATTTTGAAAAATCGACATTTAGATTAATGGAAATCTCCATTTTCCAAAATACAGTGAAACCGGTTTTTATGCGATTTTTTTTTACCCGATTATTTTCTATGAGATTTTTTTTATGCGATTTTTTTTATGTGGCATAATTCATATACCGCATAAAAAAAATCGCATAAAAAAAGACCGCACAAAAACAGGTTTGACTGTTTTAATTTTTAATAAATCAGTAAAACATTAAAACTACATATGAAATATTATTTTCTTAGAAAATTATTTTTACTTTCCCAATGTTGCAGGTAGTATAAATTGTCTACAATGAATTATAGATCCACATTTAACAACGCTAACTGGTAAATGTGCACATTGCTCAAATTTAGTAGATAAACGAAGGTTGAAATCACATTACCCAAAGTAGCAGGCGAGGATGCACGTTTGCCGGCGATGTACACTTTTGCCGCTCTATGCACATTAGTCGTACTATACACCGAATAAGTGTGCAAAATTAGTGTAATATAACAGCAAAATTAATATTTCTTCATGATACCTAAGAGTTGTTTTCATGACACCGAACAATCATTTTAGAATCCCATTTATAACGCACATATCAAATTTCACTAAAATCGATCCACAATTGCTTTTAAGAAAATAAAGTTTCCATTAATCGTTTAATGTAGTACGTTTTGTAGTATGTTTAATAACCTTTTCGAAATTCATAAAAATAGCATAATAATAGGATATTTTAATTTAAATCTTTTAGATTCCTCTAATAACAATATTATAATGTATAGTTCGATAGTGCAACTTAATAATTACAAGATATTGAATACTATAAATGACTTATATACAAGAATTTCAAATTTTTCAGGATCAATAGTTGATCATATAATTGCATCTGGTGGGCACAAAATTTCGATTTTATATGATAACACACCCTTAAGTGATAATAAATATTTTATTATTGCTATTTAGTCTACTTTGCCTACGTTGACAACAACTTTTGTGAAAAAAAATATTAATGAAAATTCCATAAAGCAGTTTATAAATAGCTATAATTTTGATTCTTCAAATTTCGGCAAGTTTTATCTATTATTAGTGGAGTGTATAAATAAAAATACTACTTTAGTTCAAGTAACTCGAACCCTAAAGCCTTTCCAGAAGCCGTGGTTTTCGCCAGATTTAAAAGCTCTATTTAAAAGCCGTAATCATTTTTATAAAAAGAAAAAAAATATCCGTATAATGAATATCTAAAACATAAGTTTTTATATTGGAAAGATTTATGTAGTGAAGCTGTACTGAAGCTAAAATAAGATATTATAATTTAAAATTTAATCAAAATTTAAAAAATCCTAAGATTGTATGGAATTTAATCAATGAAGCTAACACAATTGATTCTATTGAGCTCCATAACAAAATAATTAATTATAACCGTTCTATTTCAGAAGCTTTTAACCAATACCTTGTTGAGGTTGGACAGACAATTAACACACGCGTACCTGTTCAACTAGATATACCAGTTTCTTGTTTATCTAAGTTAGAAATTTTTCACATAGTAGAAGAAAATGTAATTCGTAACATAATAGACCAATTTGATCAATCTACTGCGTGCGGTTACGATAATATTACTATTAAATATTTAAAATTTGAGAGTAATAGTAACTTTATGACAGCAGCAACAAATTTTATTAATGGCTCCATTAACAAGTGTGTTTTTCCAGATTATTTTAAAACACTAAAAGTAATTCCAATTTATAAATCTGGTAACAAACATTTATTAAATAACTACAGACCTATATCCCTTCCATCAGTAATGTCGAAAATTTTTGAAAATGTAATATTAAGTCAGCTGTTAGACTATCTAACTAATAATAACATTATTAATTCAAATCAATATGGGTTTCAGAGGAAAAGCGGAATTTTATCCGCAACTATAAATCTTGTGAATAAAATATACTGCTCAATAGAATCAAAACATGTTACAGCTACTATATTTTTAGATCTTAAGGAAGCGTTTGACTGTGTAAATCATAGCCGATTAAAACCTAAATTGAAAAGCATTGGCGTGACAGGAAATGCATTCAAATTATTGGATAACTATCTCTCGAACCGGTTTCAGTTTGTTGAAATTAATGTTGTGAAATCGTCCTTCCGCCAAATAATTTGTGTTGTGCCCCAACGATCAATCTTGGGTCCAATTTTATATCTTATTTACGTGAATGATTTGTTTAATTTGAATTTATCCGGTAACCTTCAGCTATTCGCAGATGATGCTACTATTACGTATTCTGCTTCCAATCCCAACTCGTTACGAAAGAAATGGAAAACGACCTAAATTTATTAATTCCATGGTTGGCTAGCTGGTTTGATCACATTAGAACCGTTCAAGGTGTCATACATCGAGTAAATGCAATAAAATATTTAGGTTTAAACATGTCATCAATTCTGGATTGATCCGCACATGTGGAAAGTATTCGTGCAAAAATTATTCCCATGATAACTGTGTTAAAACGAGTAGCCAAGTATTTACCACTAAATGTATAGCGTTAAATGTGTATTTGGCTTATATCCAATTACACTTGTTATATCTTATGCCGATATGGGGTGCATCGGTTTCTACAAAAATTGACGTTTTAGAAATTTTACAGAACAAGGCTCTTAAAGCAATTTATGGGCTTGCTCCCCGCACCCCTAGTAAACTTTTGTTTTCTAATAAAATATTACTATTAAGTAAATTGATAATATTTGAATACTTGTATTGTATTTATAAAATGCACACAAATAGTATTAAACATAACCATTTGTTAGATGTTAATATCGCAATACCCACTAGAGATACAGAATAACGCAGAATAGTGTATTTTACTTAGGACTAAATCTTTTTAATGATTTACAAACTGAAATAAAGTGTGAAAAGTTTTCAACATTCAAAAGGTATGTGAAAGAAAAGCTGCTTCAACAATATATTGATGAATATCGTTTAGCTCATCAATGCTGATTCAGTCTATTTATGATAAGGTTAAAAATAGAATTTTTAATTTGTAATAAAACGATCTTTAAGAATTATTATTAAGATGTTATACTGTATAATTATAAGCTCCATCTTCTCTCTTTAATTAAAATGTATTTTGATTATAAAATATTTTCCTGTATTGAACATTTTTGGAAAATAAATAAATAAAATAAAAATAAAAAAATATTCTCCGATTAATCAAACATTTCTAACCAAATCTAACCACGCACTACTAAAAACACGAATAGGCGAAGAAAATAATTTTTATCATCGGTCATAAATGTTTTCAGCGACAAAAACAAAATGAAAATATATTAATTTTTTCACCAATCCTGACATAAGTTTATCATACATCGTCAAATCGGAATCACTATTTGTATACTTCAATGATAATTATATAATTTTTAATTATCATCGAACCAGAATCGCTTTTTAATATGGTGAAATCTACTATGATAAAATACAATGATAGGTTAGGTTAGGTTTGGGTGGCGGTCCACCGGTCCAAATACAATGATAAAAGCAAATAAAAATCCGAAGATATTTTTGTTTTTTCATTATCATGTCATCGAACCAGAATCGTACCCCTGAACAACTAGTTTTAAAAAAACAGTTTATATACCATAACAAAACACTACTAAAGAGTACAATTTTGGTTTAAGAGCACGTAGCTCTATTTTGCTTTATTTTTGTCCGTTATGTGATAGTATACACGCGTTTCATAAATAATTACAGCTAGACGCTCTATTTTGGATTTCATAAGTTTCACTATAGAGCACAATTTATTGTTTTGTGTAAATAACGGTTTATTAGGACAGTTCTCAATCAAGACAGTTCTAAGTCAACTTTCTAATTCTTGATGCCAACCCAAGTTACAATTTGAGCTCCAAATAAGCTCTATCATCGCTTCTAGAGCTATATTTTAGAGCCTGTAGTTTTTTATTATGCTCTATCAGCGCTTCTAGAACTTATATAGAGCTCCTGTCGGACTAAATTTGCTAATTTTAGAGCAACAATTCTCCTCTTGGAAAGTTGTACAATCGTTTATATACCTGATATAACAAAGCTTTTAGCTGAATGATAGTTGGATGTTAGAGTTGCATAAAGCATTTATTATGAAGCACTTTACTTCAATAATGGTTATCTAAGGATGTTAACTACAGCTATTGGCTTTACAAAATGTGAATTTTGACATTCAATTGTTGCGATAAAAAAAAATAAATTCATCTCACACCGAGCATCAATTAATTCTGATAAAATATTTTTAACAACTTTGATAAAATATTGTTTGATGGTGTTATGTAAATCAATATTATTATAAATAATTAATATATAATTATTGTTTAACTTAGATAATAAGTAATTTTAGGTGCCGTTTAATTATTATGGTGAATATAAATAATATAGGACGAACAATTTTATTGCTCCTCGATAATATTTTGTATTTACAAGGAACATAAAAAAAATTATATGTTTTCGAACCTATTCGCACGTGCTAGTATTTGAATTCTTTGAAAATTCTAGGTTATGTTCAATTAATTTATTTGGCGGAATTCATTTTAACAATTGTAAATTATCTAAAAGTTACAAAGGGTTCTCAGCAAGAATTCAGGTATCGAGATATCTTATACGACTATAGGGTATATACACGATACTCTAGCAAGCAGATAAGCAAGCGATTTTTGCTAGATTGCGGCAAATGGTATACTCGATGCTAATAAGCAAACAAATTTTGCTGAATTGCAAAAAATGATATACTCGATATTTTTGGCTTTAGCTAGCAAGCCAGCAAATAGTTAAAATTTTGCGAACCATTTAATTTATCGGCAAATTATTGTTTAGTGTCAATCATTGAGTTTAGACCATTTTTCATTTGGGAAATATTTAGAAACGAAGCTAACTATTGTATTCGAAATAATTGTATTTCATATTTTGGAAAAAATTTAATTAATTTAGACAAAATTCAATAGTTATTTTATAATCATAACTTTTCAATTAAAATTTTTGAAATTTCTTGGTACCACTTTTTCAAACAACTTTTTGGTTTTTGTTAATAAAATAAAAAATTTTCAAAAAAGGTTTTTTATTTCAGTTTAGGTTTTGTACTCATTTTCAACATATTAAATATTTTAAATTTAAATTATTTAAATTTATTGACGTTATTTTTAAAAACAGAACAAAAAACTTTCAATTATTCACGTTTTGGGGTTATATTTTTTATTCAGCGTAATGATATTTGCGTGCTGAGTAAAAAAAATATATTGCATTGCGAAAGCGATCGAGTATGGATTTTACGCAAGAAATTTTGACGTATGCAAATCCGCCATATTTATCGAGTTGCAGTTTGCGAATTGATAAATTATCGAGTATGTGCCCCAATATCAGTAATTCTCCATTATTGTTTATCGACAACATTTCTTGACATTATGTCGCTTTTTTTACTCCATTTTTATGAAAACAAAGATGATTACAAATTATGCTAATATAAGGTTACCTGAATTATGTCTCCCTTTTATAATGCTATTCGTTTTTTTTTTAAATAAGTGGATTCCATACTAAACCATTTATAAAGCAAAATGCAAAATATAGAGCACGTAGCTTTAAATAATCATATGATTTCCGCTTAGAGCTTTAGTAATTATGTACATATGTATATGATTTAGATTTACAGCTTGGAGCTCTATAATACTGAATAATTACGTTTTATTGAAGCAATATTGTTTTTTTTATCTATATAACGGTATTATTTTTTTTTTCGTCAAACGTGGTAGTCCTTTTGTCAAAATTTGTTAGTTGTTTATAATATATGGGTAAGTAAAGTTCAAGATTGTGTATAATAAATAAATATTTGCTAGATTTATATAATTTAAATAGTTTACCTAACATTTGTTAAAGTTTTGCAGAGTTTTACTACATAAATATTAAAAAAATAAGTGCATAGTTAGCCATGTCATTTAAAATAATACAGGAAACATCGAAAACGGATTTTGTGCTCGCCATTATTCCAGAGTCGTTGAATATAATGGAGTTTTTTGGTATTCACCATCAAATTGGAGCTGTAAAAGGCGAAACATGGCTATTAAAAACGCTTATGCTCAGCCAGATAAATCATCTTGGGTCGCTAGGCCATGTGCGGTTTAAAAAAATCAAATCAAATCATATACAATTGCTGAACAGCTTGAGGATGAATTGCTTGTGAAAAACATAACCACTGAAGATGATCTGAATGAGAGTGATGACAGTACAATTGAATCCACGGGCACCACAAATAGGATTAAAAATTCGAACGACACACGATCATCTTAAGCAAACTTTGATGAGATTGCACACAGTGCGGAAACAATTTTTTTTAATGAGTCAAATGAAACCATAGATACCTTGAATTTTATCAGTGTCACGAAGATGAAGCCACCAAGAAGTGAGGTAACTCCAACGATCGGTAACCTTAGCGGGGTTAACTGCTCAAATGTTATACGTTCCGCATCATTTTATCATCAAAATGAAAACAATGCAGAAAACTTGCATACAGTTTCAATTCCAAAATTGAATTCAGCCATGGAAGAAAACTATATATTCAGAACAGTCAGTATTGAACCACCCACAACCGAGGATATCAGTCAGAGTACAAACGTAACTGAAATTATGTTTCAATTACTTGAAAATCAAGACCAAATTTTAAAAAACCAAAATGTAATTAAGAATAATATCAATACTGGGTTTTGAAAATTATTCACTAAGAATGAAACGCTAATCAAAGGCGGAGCCCTAGAACCATCTCATATAGAAAATAACGGAAACAACCTATTTTCTATGCGAAAATTTACAAAAGTTGGGACATTAGAAGAAGCTAAATCTTTAGATTGTTTGTTACAATCTGAAGAAATTGTAAATGGTATGGTAAGAAAACAGATATTAATTATTTTAAACAAAACAACTATAAAAACATTGTACATGTTTTCGGTAGATCAAATGGGATACGTCGTTGGGCGGAACGGCAATAGAATTGGCGAAGGTTGGACATGCTGCTATGAGCTAGTAGACAACATTTTCCACATATCATTTTTAGTGACATGTTCGTGGACTGGTGCATCGACTAGCAAAGAAGATGGCAAAATTCCGTTTTTATCTTTTCAAAATATAATAAAGTGCTTTGCCAATACTATAATGTGTGCTGATTCAACCTTTTCAATTAATGCAACTCATCAATTTTTCAAAAAATTGCTGCGAAATGCCACAAGATTTCACAGCCAGGAAAACTCACAAAAAAGAAAATCTACCACAAGAATTCAACCCAAAAAAGGCCAGAAGAAGTCCAAGCTAACAGAAGTTGAAATGAACTTCAATAGCGATGTTGTAGTGGAAACTGTTCCACCTATAATTGTTGTTGATAAAATGATTGAAGAACTGTAAGTAACTCTTTCAAATTCAAGTTACATTTTATATAATTTTAAACTGATATTTTTCTTTTCACAGCGATAACGGAAAAGATGAAGCAAACCTTACCCAAGCGAATGATAAGTAGACATCGCCTTCAGCGGTACAGACTTTATATTGAAATGTTTTTAGTTAAATATATATAATATAAACAATTGTTTTTAATTTAAATTATACACGAGAAGGCAAGTTTTCTATAGAAACACAATGAAAGTGAAAAGATATTTTTATAAGGTACGCATTAATGGTATGAAAACCATACCTCGAGTATTGTATGGAACAGCCACTAATTTGCACTTTATATCATTTAACTGATAAAGTGATGGCTCGCCTTCTTCATAGGTTAAAAAATATATATTTAAGCGTGAAGATTTAATGTGTGTAATAAAGAAATCAACTGCATTTTTCAAAGGAATTCCTTTAATGATTGTTTGCTTATTTTGTTGAATAATGTTTTCTAATCCAACAATTCTATTATTTGTAGTTTAAAACCATTTATTAGCCATTGTATTATTTAACGTAAAATTCTCAAAAAATATCTTGTTATAAGATCCATCCTGATTGCTTCAAAGCTCGATATTTATTTCGTTTGGTTAGTTCCACAATTCTATTAGCTGCTTGTGCTAACGGGTTCGATCCTGTCCGTAACATATTTTTCATTGTAAAAAGGAGATTCATAGCTCATAGACATCATAGCGTAAATAATCTTTTAGAACTACTATTCCTGTATAACATAGAAACGTGCGATATTCTGTTCCTTTCCAACACGATAGGCAATCCAAACCTCTATTTGCTCGATGAATTTCTATTGGGAGCTTTATTTGAATAAGTTTGTCTGTAATACGTTTCATGTCTTCGGCTGTAAATCTTATATCTGTACCTTTAAAATCCCCATTCGTCCACCCTGTTAAGCATTTTTTTACTATACCTGTAAAATTCAGTTATTTATTTATGTCTGTCAATCAAACCTACAATATTTTTATACGGTACCTAAATCAACCAGGTAAAATGAATCGCTTACTGGGAAGTCTTCAACCATGTCTATCGGAAGTTCCTCTAGTATTGAATAACATTTATGATGTGAACCATACATTTTTCTTCGAAACCCTTCATCAGTTCTTCTTTCACACTGAGTGTGCAAAAGAACGGTATGGTTGGATATGTATTCTCCAACCACTGTACATTTCAAACATCCATGTTTACCATTGAAATAGGTAACCTCTAAAATCAAAGATTAATTAGTTTTATTTAGTTAAGGACCAAAAGATGATAAATTAATATTCTTATAACTTTAATTAAAGCTCGAGCTGGTGAATCGCAAATTACAGACCTAATCCTTATATTTACTTTGTGGCTATTTACTAAAATGCCATTTTCTAATAGATCTTTACATTCATCAACAAATTGATGTAGGTAGTCTGTTAAGTTGGCCGGCTTTCCTTTCCCACAATAATTCTTATAACTATTGGCTTGAAATCTTTTATCTCAGAAATATTGAAGAGAATTGGCCAAAATTGCCATTGGGAACTCTTGTAGATCGGTAACCCGTCGATATTAAAATTTAGTGAAATATTCATTGATTGCTCGAGATTACCGTAGAAATATTGTGTTAAGCACTTCTTTAATCCCTGATGCCAATAGCTTCCATTACCTACAGGATACAACGATCGATTACTAGGGGTTTCTAATAAAGTTCGCGGATCTTTAGGGAGTCCTTTATCGGGCAGCTGAGCTTTTTTCAATAAATTTAGTAATTTTTGAAGCGCTTGATGTCTTATGTTAAATTCCAGTGCCCATTCTTTAAGTTCTTTTCTTAAATTTATTTGATCGTTTTCAGAATCGACGTCGTCACAAATTAAATCTTGTATTGTACTTGCCTTTTCAATATCATCAATCTCGGTATCATCCAAATCATCATCTATACTATATCCAGAAATGATTGAACATTGATTATCATAATGCTCCGCTGAGTTTTGAAACACGCTTTCAGAATTTTGGGGTTTTGCTAGATTTTTTGGTGGATTAACAATTTGGTTAAAAATTTTCCTATTCCTTTTAATTTGATATCGGTATGTACTGCTAAATTTATATTTTTTCCAAGCTTTAGAATTATACATTTCTCGATTTTTTTATGACTTTTAATATTTAATTAAATAATTCAATAGTTAATTTAACTAAATTATTTACAGAAGATCAACAATTTTCCCAATTGAAGCAGCCAACTCTATATAAGATACAAAAACTTATATTAGGTTTAAATTAACATAAAAATAAAGTACCAGCTTTGTTTATTTTTTTTTTTATTTTTTCTTTTTTCTTTTTTTTTTCGCTGGCGCTACATCCCATAGAGGGATTTGGCCGCTTCATTTTGAAGTTTCGTAATCATTTTTGTTAACGGATAATGAGTGATTAATTCATTGATCCTACCCTTAACCAGCCGTGATTTTTTCATCACCCGCCGGGAATCGAACCCGGGACCTCCGGAGCGTAAAGCAAGTATGCTAACCACCGGGGCGGCATAATTGATTTGTGTCCCTTAAATCAGGAGCCTCATTGTTTCCACATAAATTAATATGAAAATTAGTAATAGAGGGGTGTTTCGAGCGTATTGCTTGGACTATACAACTCATTGGAAAATAAACCAATCAGATAGTTGAATTTTCCTTAGTTACGCTGTATAACATCGGTTATTTGCGTTGCTAAGTTGTGTTTCGCGAAACATAACTAGTTGTGTTTCGGCCGCAAACAAATAAATCATATCATCCATGAATATAAACAAACAATTAATATTTTTGATATTTGATATGGTTGATTCGTTGTATAGTCTTAACATATACAACTCGAGCTTCGAAAATCATCTGAATATACAGTTGCGGACTCGATGTGTTACCTAAGAAACACAACTTTTCCTGCGGTGTCGTTGTGTTTCCTAAGCAACACATCTCGTCCTATCAACTGTATATTCGATTATTTTCGAACCTCTTGTTCTATAACTAGTGATAATTTTTTAATTTATTTCTTTCGACAGCTTTCTTCAATAAAATTTGGTTCTTTTGAATTTGATATCGATAAGCATTACTTAATTTGTATCTCTTCCACGAATTTAAACTATACATTTTAATTTTATTTTAGCTTTGAACTTTTGAACACAAAGAAAAATAGTAGCAATATTAGGTACTTATTATTTTGTCAGTAATTTTGTGAAGTAAAGGTAAATCAGAGCTTTATAAGATATTTATACCAGTTGCAAGTTACTAAATTGGTTCTAAATTAACTTCAAATACCGTTTTATTAAAGCTGTGTAATTACAAAAGCTTACCACTTTATATGAGCTGTATGGTGTAAGTACTCTATAAATTATTAAAGCCAGAAGTATTAATAACTGATTTTATACAGCATGTTCATATCTGTACCAAAAGTTCACATGACGGAAATAAGGATTGTTGCTTGATACAATCGTTTGTTCGAAGAAATTCAAGAAAATCGGTAGACTATCAGTGAATCTGAAATACTTATTATCAAAGCAAAAATAATTTTGTTTAATACAAATTTCAAATATCACGTTACATTTATTCACCTGATAGCCCAATGCCGAAAAATTGGCGCCGCTTAGAGTATATAAGAAAAACTAGTCAACGGATTAGTAATATCGTGACATAATATACAGATATTAGCTTTGCTTTTTATAACAATAATACAATTAAGAAAATGATTTTTAACAACAAACCAAGAATTGATCGCCTTTCCAAATCTGGCGTTTATAAAATCAATTGCAATGATTGTAGTTCCTCTTATATCGGACAGACTGGGAGCAATTTTGAAGTTAGAGTTAAAGAACATTTATCTGGTAGCCATGAATCATCCCTTTATAATCATTTAACGTTAGAAAATCACACATCCAGTTTAAACAATTTAGGAATGTTACATGTACAACCAAAAAGCAGACGTTTAGACAACTTAGAATCTTACGAAATCCGAAAAGCTATATTTCGTTTACCAAAATATCCTCAACGAACAGAGAGAAATCCGTTTCTCACCAATTACCGACCTCGCACTCGTTTTATTCTCATACTCATACCATCCCATAAAATGACTAATATGTTGGGTTACAATAAAATAAATAAAATAATAAAAAATACAACAACAACCTTTGGGATTTTGTCATTCGGCCGTTGAATAATCAATAATCAATAATCATATACCTGTGTTTAACTCACCCTTTTAGTTTTTAATGTTTATTGCTATCACCATTTTTATTGTTTACCACTCCCACAATTTTTTTTGTATATTTTTGTTTCCCTTTTTGCTTTTTCCAATTATATATATAAATAACTACATTTTTATTTTTACAGTTTAGTAGATACTCCTGAGATGGCCTAACAAGCCGAAATCGATCGAGTATCATGATTTGTAGATTTAATTTGGTGTAATTAAAATGAGTTTTTGGTTACTTAACAAAGAATGAACAAAGAACTTTCAACTTGATTTTGTCTCGAATTGGATCAGATATTGGTATTTGCTTTTGAATTACTCTCCAACTTGACTCTGATTATACTTTTAGTTTGACTTTTATCTTAAACTTTAGTTAATAATTTTCTCTGTAGGCGGTTAATTAAACATTTAAAAAAAATACTTCTAAACTTCTTCGTTAAGATTATATTTTCAATTTGTTAAAGGAAAAAAGAAAAATAAACAAATAAATGGGCTCTTGTAACTACATTCTTTGATTTTTAATTTGATTTGCTTTTTTAAAATTATATTACGGTAAAAGCACCCTCAACGAAAAGGTATTTTAGCACATACAATTCCATTTACATAATTAATTGTATATCTCTCCAGTTTGCAAATGCTTTAGATTTCCTTGAAATTCTAAAGACATAATTTCAAACGATGTACATACTAAAATTTTGCTTGCCTATACATGTTAAAAGAAGATATTTTGATTAATACAATTCAATAATATATAAATGTAATAACATAATTTATTCATAAAAAAAGGTATCAGCAAATGAAATATTTATCCTTCTTGGAATTCATTGAGAACAAATTTCTTCCAATTCAGCGTATATTATCGTACCCCAAATTATATATTATCTCTCTTTTAATCATTACGAAACACTAACAACATAATGTTATAATTATTATGCTGCTGCTGCTGCTGTTTCATAAATAAACAAAAGGCAACCAAAAAAGTTATACTGTTTCGTATATAATTAATTAAAAACAAATAAATTAAATAAGTCCAAAATAAATATATACATACATACATATAATTTTAATTTAAAATTAATTTTCTTTAATAATTTAATTTTTGTACTTGATTTTCATTAAAATCATAAAAAATGAAGCAACAAAAAAAAATCCCTATAATAATAAAAATAATAATAACAATAATAGTAAAAACAAAATTTAGATTTTCGAGCATAGAAAAATCTTAAAAATCTAAAAGTAAATTTACTTTAACATAATAACCAAAGGAAAATTCAACAACAACGATTCCAGCCAAAATGTGAAAGAAAATGGTTACTAGGAAAAAGGATTGAAATTTATTCAATGACCCGTTTACATTTTTATTTTTTATTATGTTTCTGGTGATTTTATGTATTTTTTTTTTTTTTTTTGCTTCCTTTTATATCTCCCCAAACCCTCGCATAAGCAAAAGCACGATCACAACTTTTCAATATACATAATCAGCAATGCACACGCAAGGGTTAAAAAACGTAGGAAAAACACAAACAAAACAAAAAAGAATTTTTTTTTCTCCAAAAATTCGATGCCTTAAAATTTTTATGTTGTGTTGTTGTGCTTCCTAATTTTTAATATTATAAAAAATTAAATTGTGGACCCAATAAAACCCTTTTTTTTCATTTCGTTTTGTGTGAGTTTGTATTGCGAAAGGCACACGGCACCCATACACAAATAACCAAGAGGCAACATACAAATTTCAACGAATTGAACTTTACAAACATAAATTTGTTTTGTACTCTCGCATAAATTTAATTTTAAGATGTGCATAAATATCATTGTTCGTGATAATAAAAATTGTTAGAGACACATTGAAACCAGGTGGGTGTGTGTACTTATTGTGTTGGGCGACGAAACGCACCTAGCATATTCATTATTTATTGTTTTTGTTTTCATTTCATTTTTTTTATTTTTTTTATTTTTTGTTGCCAACCGATTTCCCAGGAATAATGAGCAAAAATATTCGCTTCATATTCGAATGCAAACAAGGTAATCATTTTGTTTATTAAATTTACCATATCGTATTTGTTGAACTAAAAAGGAATTTGATTTTCAATTAAGGTTTATTGTTCGATTCGATTCGAATAGCATGAAGCTTTTGAAAAGAAAAGCTTATTTTTTTTTTACAAAATTAAGGTTTATTCTGTATGTAAAAAAATAAAACGTCCACATGGTTTAATAATGTTAATTTAATTTGCAAAAAGTAAAAATACGTATTAAAGGAATCCTTGAGCTTTCAGCATTATTGTGTAAAATATACGGACAAATACTTGGTGCATGATCGAAAAGTAAACAACTCAAACATAAAACGTAATTGAAAAGCACCTTTATCCATTAAAAAAAACGTCTTTATTTCTCATTCTAATAAAATCCTACGAAACAAATATTGTTATTAAAAAGCGAATTGGGTTTGCATGTTTCTAAGAAGGCTTACAGTAATCAAAAGTTTTCTGGGAATAAAACGGTATTTGATGAAGATTAAAATTTTGTATGTTAGGGAACGTTTTAATATACAAAAACATAAGTATCCACATAATTCCTCATATGAAATATTGTGAAGTTGATTATTTAAGCCAAACTAACCTTTTGTAAAATTAATTTGAGAATTTGGTTTAAGAGTGGGTATTTGGTATAAAGTATTTGGTATAAATTAACTATAATATAATTAGTGTACACTGCTTAAGCTAGATGGCAGTAATAATCGAGAATTCGATATTCAAAGATATTTAGAGAACTTGCAAATTTGACGTTTAATGTCAAATTTACAAATGGATTACATTTGTTTTGATTTGGTAAGTATTCTAATATAAATATCATTTTTACAGACAATTTTAATCATACAACTATTTCTTTTTCAGATAAGGCTTGAGGCAAACATTTAAGATTCAAGTTAAGTATAATACAATATTTTAACTATAATAAAATTAATGCATGATATTTTGATTTCTAGGTTAACCTGTATGATGTCAACCCCAACCACTGATTTTAATTTAACTAATTCATTTAATAAAACGGATATTATGAAAATGCCAAGCCTTTCTTTAATTTTAGATTATGCCTCAACAAAATAATGTGTTCCTAAAAGTCGGTCGTCATCAACAGCTGAACATACGTGCTTCCCAATAGTTTAGGCGATTTAAAATTGACTCCTATTCTTTTTATCTAAGCATTGTTTATTAATTGATATTTATGTGAATGTTTAGTTGAAAAAAGTCTAACGTGAATTTCCTGATCAAAAATGACAAAAATGTAAAACTTGTAGCACCAGTTGAATATGTACAGTAAAAAGTGCAGCGGAAGTTTGATCGCCATTAACAAGTAATTCTAGAAATAGATTCGCAAGGATGACTGGCCCACCTCCTTTTTCGCAAGTAGCACGATTATTTAGCATTTTAGGAAAACATATGAAATGGAAAAGTTGTTATTCGGAAAACTTCCCACACCCCCTCCCCGATATACATACGTAGTTAGTTATTTAATTCTTTTTTTAGTTCAGGGATGTAGTTTTCTTGAAGAACTTATTTTCTTTAACTCCGCACGACTCTACTATTTAATTAAATATAACTTTAGTTCAATTAAACCAAATTTAATGATAATACGGGCATTAAACAACAAAATGAAATTTTGCAAATTTCGAGGAATGTCGAGAGCCAAGAGCATGCTGGTATAAGCTTAGAATTCTAGAAAATCTCGATTTACCAAAGAAAAATTCGAAATCGACTTGAATAAACTTAAAACCTTATTTAAAAAAATTAAGAAATTACTAAAAATCTACGATAATCTGAAAAATACGATACAGTTATCTAGAAACATCGAATAATCTAGAAACTATTCTTTAGCTTTCTTCAGCTATCCGATGCTATTTAAATTTATAAATAAAGATAAAACCCAAAATATCGAATTTTGAGAATCTCTGCTCTGTACGGTAATTTAAATGATCGCTACGCTTACTAGAAATTAAACTCCAAGATTTGCATTTAAAAGGAATGATTGCAGTTGATCTTGACAATTTTGAATAAACTAAATACCAAGTAGATTATATTAAACCCAGATATCTGAATTATTTCAAAAATCCCAAAACTTCGAATTTCGGAAATCTCTCGCAACGCTAACATTTCAATTCAAACTAATTAGGACAATATCTAAAAACTTCGATAATGTCGAAAAATCAATAAAATTTTGCAACAGACCAAATCTCAAGTTAGCTTGAAAACCACAAAAAAATCAAATACTACATATTAGACAATTATGTTGTATAAAATTAAACTTTATTTCAGAGTTTTAATTTTTCACTCTTTTTTTCGCTCTTTATAAAAAGTATTGCTCTTGCTCCCAATAATATATTTGGCACTATTCGTTTACGCTCTTGCTCTTTAATGATAAACACAAAAACAAAATTATTTCGCTCTTTCAAAGTGATTTAAATTTTTATTTTTAATATCGCTCTTAAAACAGGGAGCGTAAAAGTTAAAAATATCGCTCCCAATCAATACTACAGAGCGATTGAAAAAAATATATTAGGGAGCGATATATTAGGGAGCGATATTTTTTGTAATAAATGGGAGCGATATTTTTTGTAATAGACGAATTGCTCTTTCAAAGTTCAATAAATGGTATTGAGATAAAGTTCGGAAATATGACCAACTAGGATGGAACTTAGCTTTTCCTTAACCGATTTTAGTGAAATTTGACATGTGCGATGGAAATAGGATTCTAAAATGATTTTTAGCTGAAGTTCTAGAATATGGCCAATTGGAAAGGAATTGGCCATTTCTTATCCGATTTTGATGAAATTCAGCATGTTCGATGGAAATGGCATTCTTATTATAAATGATTTTTAGATAAAGCTCTGGAATATGGCCAATTAGGTGGGACTTGACCATTCCTTATCATATTTTGATGAAATTCAACATATACAATGGAAATGGGATTCTAAATTGATTTTTAGATAAAATTCTGGAATATGGCCAATTGGGACGGAACTTGGCTATTTTTGATCCGATTTTGATGAAATTCAGCATGTTCGATGGAAATGGCATTCTTAAATGATTTTTAGATAAAGTTCTGGAATACGGCCAATTAGGAAGGAACTTGGCCATTTCTTATTCGATTTTGATGAAATTCGATATATACGATGGAAATGGGATTCTAAATTGTTTTTTAGATAAAGTTCTGGAATATGGCCAATTGGGACGGAACTTGGCCATTTTTGTTCCGATTTTGATGAAATGCAGCATGTTTGATGGAAATGGGATTCTTAAATGATTTTTAGATAAAGTTCTGGAATATGGCCAATTAAAAAGGAACTTGGCCATTTCTTATCCGATTTTGATGAAATCCAGCATGTTCGATGGAAATGGGATTCTTAAATTATTTTTGGATAAAGTTCTGAAATATGGCCAATTAGGAAGGAACTTGGCCATTTCTTATCCGATTTTGATTAAATTCAACATATACGATGGAAATGGGATCCTAAATTGATTTTTAGATAGAGTTCTGAAATATGGCCAATTAAAAAGGAACTTGGCCTTTTCTTTTCCGATTTTGATGAAATTCAGCATATTCGATGGAATTGGGATTCTTAGGACGGAACTTGCTTATTTCTTAACCGATTATGATGAAATTCGATATGGACTATGGAAATGGGATTCTTAAATGGTTTTTATATAAAGTTCTGGAATATGGCCAGTTAGAACGGAACCCGATTATTTCTTAACCGATTATGATGAAATTCAACATGTACGATGGAAGTGGGATTCTAAAATGATTGTTATATGAAGTTCTGGAATATGGCCAATCAGGACGGAACTTGCTTATTTCTTAACCGTTCATGATGAAATTCGATATGTACGATGGAAATGGGATTCTAAATTTATTTTTATATGCTTTTCTGGAATATGGCTAAGGAGGATGGAACTTGGCTATTTTTTAACCGATTTTAATGAAATTCGATACATGCGATACAAATGGGATTCTCCAATGATATTTAGAAGGAGTTCTGGAATATGGCCAATTAGAAGGAACTCGGTTATTTCTTAACCGACTATGATTAAATTCGACATTTACGATGAAAGTGGGATTCTAAAATTATTTTTGCATCATCACAAACTCTTATCTCTGTTTATATTTTCGGTTTCCGCTGCCAGACTAATTTTTAACTATCTTTCTAATCGTTCTCAGGCAGTTTTTTTCGACAATTCTTTGTCTGATTTCCTTCCTGTAATTTGCGGCGTTCCTTCAGTGCTGGGTCCTCTATTGTTTTCTATGTACATTAATGACATAGAATCCTCTATTCACCATTGTTCATTTCACATTTTCGCTGATGACGTCCAAATTTATAAAAATAGTCGTTTAAATCAGGATTCTATTGATAGGAATATTTCTCTGATAAATGAAAACTTAAGTAATATCGCTAGTTGGTCGGTCTCTAATAGGCTCGTTTTAAATGCGAATAAATCTCAGTCGATTCTAATTTATAAAAAATCGTTAGACACTTCGTCCTTTCCTGGTATTTTTCTGCAGGGTTCGCTAATTAAGTATTTAAATACTGTTAGAGATTTAGGCTTAGTTATTAATAAAACTCTTTCTTGGGGTGACCATTTAGTTAGTATTAGTAAGAGGGTCTTTGGTATGCTTAGTTGTTTGTATAAAGTAGTAGGATTTTCTGATAGTCAGTTTAGGAAAAAAATCTTATCTTCTTCCTCATTTTATTTATGGTGACATAGTTTTATTCGGTATGCTTCAGGAAAATATGAACGTTCTCCAAAGATGTTTCAATGCATGTACTAGGTTTATTTTTGGTATTAGGAAATTCGATCATATTTCTGCCTACTCTAGCCTTGTTTTACGATGTAGTTTATCTATCTTTTACGAATTTCGCGTTTGTCTTTTTATTTTTAAACTTCTCAAAGTTAAGAAGCCTTGTTATCTTTATAGGAAGTTACTTTTTAGCAGGTCTCATTCCTCAAACTTCCGCCTGATTCCGGCCAACAATTGTTGTAGGTCGCTAAACAAATCCTTTTACGTTAGGGGAGTTTCTCTTTGGAATTCAATTCCATTGGAAATTAAGAGTTTAGGATCGGCCAAATTATTTAAGTCAACATTTTTGGAGTGGCGTGATTGATGGGCAATACGTAGTTTTTTAAATTTATTTTTAATATTATTGTTATTATTGTTAATTTTTAATATTATTTCACCTCTTGCTGTACATTTTATTGTAAATGAGCTATTGCTCAAAATAGAATGTGTATGCATGAGGTGGAAATTGTTTGAAAAAATTTAAAAGGTTTTTCTGCCTAATGGAAGCAGCTTCGTTATTTTTTTTTTGTTTGTTCTTTTGTTCCGTTTACTCTGTTTCCATCTGTGCTTTTCCTTTTGATACTAAATTATTGTTAAAGTACAATAAATAAATAAAATAAAAAAATTATATGAAGTTCTGGAGAATGGCCAATAAAGAAGGAACTTGGTCATTTCTTAACAGATTATGATGAAATTCGATATATACGATTGAAATGGAATTCTAAAATAATTTTTAGATTTTAAGGAGGATGGAACTTGGCCAATTCCTATCAGATTTTGATGAATATCAGCATACACCAGGAAAATTTGATTCTAAAAAGATTTTTAGATAAAGATCTGGAATGTGGCAAATTAGAAGGAACTTGACCATTTTCAATCGGATTTTAATAAAATTGATTGGCCATATTCCACAACTTTATCCAAAAATCATTCAAAAATTCCATTTCCTGCACAAATGAAAAATTTAAATATAACCGGCTAAACAATAATCAAGTTGCATCCAACTTGGCCATATTCCAGAACTTTATCCAAAAATCATTTTAGAATCACATTTCTATTGCACGTGTTAATTTTCACTAAAATCGGTTTAGCAATAGCGAAGTTCCATCATAGTTAGCCATATTCTAGAACTTCATCTAGCAATCATTTTAGAATCCCATTTCCATCAAACATGCTGAATTTCATCAAAATCGGATTAAAATTGGCCAAGTTCCTTCCCAATTGGCCATATTCCAGAACTTTATCTAAAAATCAATTTAGAATCCCATTTCAATCGCGCATGTCAAATTTCACTAAAATTGGTTAAAAAATAGTCATGTTCCATACTAGTTGGCCATACTCCGGATTTATCTAAAAATGATTTTAGAATCCCATTTCCTTAAGTACATATCGAATTGCATCATAATCGATTAAGGAATAGCCAAGTTATATCCTAGTTGGCCTTATTTCAGAACAGTAGATATTTTTTAATGTGTATCAGTTCGCTTACAAATAAGGCTTTCTAAAGACAGCATTTTAGAAGGTTTAGAATACCGTTTTCCGTAATAACAAGAGCAAGAGCGAAATAATGTTAATGACGATTTTATCCATCAGAGCAGAGCTTATTTGTTTTTTCAATATATCTCAATAAAAAAGAGCGAAAATATGGTAATACAAACGCAATAGCGGAAGAGCAAGAGTCTTATAAATAAAAATAATGCTCCTGCTCTTCAGTGCGATATTTTTTGTTTTACAATATCGCTCCTTATGAACAGCGTTTTAATATTTTTTATTTTCGCTCTTGAAAAAGATCAAGAGCGAAGAGCGAAATGATATCCCTTTTCAAACTCTGCTTTATTTAAAACAGAACGTAAAACCATCCAAACCCGAAAATCGAGACGCTTGGTGTCGATTATGTAAGCATTTCACGAGCTTCAAGATTTTTTTGAAATTGCTACAAGCTATGATTAAAATTATTGAGTTACATAATCAAAGGCAAAGGTAATCCTAGCAGGTGAAATTGAAATTTGAGTGCAATTGAAGTTCGGTCGGCTGACAATTACCTAGCGGAGCCCAATTATAATATTGTGACGACTTTTTAACAAAATTTATTAAATAATTCGTACACAGCTTATACTCAGGTAAAATCGATTAATACTGGATTGATTAAACGAAAAATTTAAATAATTTGGTTATCATTAATCAGCTTTGATTTAATTACCAGTAATATCCTCAGTAGCTATCCGGTGGGAAATAGTAGTAATATGACATTCACATACACCATACTCAATCGTGACAAATTTGTTCTTGATCCAATTGGGAATCGAACACGGGACCCGTAAGGGGCAAAGTAATGCTCTCCTCACCGTACCACCGATTACTAGCGCACCCGGTAAAGTTCAAATCAATATGTAAATAAATTAAAATTGCTTTAAACAAAATCGATGTATTGCTTGCGTCAAAAGTTTATTGTGTTTAAAGGTCAGAAAACGCCACTGTTTAAAAAGCTCTTCACGCATTTTACCATCCTTATTATTTGAGCATACTGAGATGCTATATAGATCGTTCCCTGTCTTCCTTGTTTTGCATATGTCATGCAACTGACCAGGTTAAAAACGAATAAGACTTAACGAAGTCTGAAATAGTTTGAAAAAACCATAACATTTCGACTTAGAGTAGCCAGGGGCCCTATTCTCAAATTCCACATCAATTTTCCACATGTGGACATCTGTCAAAATTTATAAATGTATGTATAGTATACATGCAGCCCAAGACCCCATATGGGGAATTTTTTTCACCTGCTTATACCCATTCGAAAATATTCCCTTAGTACCGAAAAAATTCCATTATTCCATTTATTTTTATGAATTTTGACAGATGTCCACATGTGGAAAATGGATGTGGAATTCGAGAATAGGGCCCAGGACAGATTTTCACAAACTATGTTACGTATTTGATTAAAAAAAAATATTTAAAATTGGATTGGAGGCGAAGATCATCCACTGATTACAAAACAGAGGTATGGTGAAGAAATTCAATCAATAGAAACTTTTTCTTTGGCTTTTGGAAACAAAGTTTCAATCTCAGGCTACAATCGCTCGAGAAAAGATCCTCAAAGGATAAGGATCCACCACAAACTAACTATAAGAAGACAACACATGTTGTAATGACTGATTCATTTCCATGTTTCAAGGAAACATGACCCACACCGGACTAAAAGGGGCTAAAAGTCAATTGAGCAACAAACCAAATTAGGATGCATGTTCACCGGTAACACAACTGCCAATGTATAAACATGGTAATGACTCATGGCTGGCTTATTGAAAATGTAAGTTTATTGTTAATTAGAGTTATGTGGCGAGATGCACCCTGTAATTTAGCCACCTTGTTAAATTAAATTCAGGAGTAGTGACTGGTAAATTTTGTTTAAGTTTATCCGATCGTTTGTTAGAGTAGATCTACATCTAACTTGGGGTGAATTTCACTTGATGGTGTAATTTCTAAATTTAAACTAATACTGCGAAAATTAAATGCTGCACGGCCCCTATGTTGTATTAATATCTGTGAAGATTTGTCTGCTAGAAAAGCACTAATTTTACTATTTTGTAATAATTATATTTCCATAAAAGTAAAACTCTCATGCCTTCTTTAGAAATGAATGAAGAACATCGTCAAGTGATAAAGTAAACGATTGTTATCTTCGATAAGTTTTACCTTTTATTTCTCTAAACTAAATTTTTCCGTTAATCGACCAGTTCAAAACAAGTTCCCACAGCAACAGACGTCAGACACATCTCGAAATGTTCAATAAATCGTCAAATAAACGGTTAAATATACCTTTACCTTTCAACCAAAATTTGTGTGGCATACAATAGCTTCATTATAGCAATCGACTTCAAATTGAAGTTCGAATGTCACGTTTCATACATTCAGGCAGCAAACGTTCGTTTATTTAAAATTCGAATTCACTTGAATTTCTGCAATATTTAACGGTAATAGCAAATATTATTTTACAAACCAATGCGGCGGTGATTTACAAGCAGTTGTGGCCAAAAATGATTCGACAGTTGTTCGTTTATTGCTGGAGTAGTGTTTTGCGTTGTGACTAAGTTCGTGTGTCTAGTGATGTGACCGCGAATTACAGAAGAGAAGCAAAATGAGTCAGATTATGTACCCCACATAAGCCACTTCTTCGAACAAGTTCCTAAGAATGATCTCTTATTTGCTCAGATGGTAGTAGTTACAAGTCGTATTATCAATAAAAGCTTTAAGAAATATTATTTGATGCGCTCTCATGGTCTTCGTGAGTACTGGAAAAAATGTCGAGCTTGTCATTTATCTTTATTAACCTTAGAATCAGATGAACTATTAACAAATCAAAAATAAAGTATTTTAATCGATCTGTTGGGCACTGACGGTATTTTATTAAAGGGAATGTTACATCTCTGAAAATAAAGGGCTACTCCCGGGTTAAAACCGTCAAAGACACACAAACTCACTTCACTATTTTACCAATATCTGTCAATATATTTTTAAGAATTTAATCGAGAACTAGAATTTTGAGGGTAAAGTGAAAGATGTGAAAATTCAACAAATAGTTTTACCATAGTATGGGGGTCGTAATTTCAAAACATTTTGAATTCTTTAAGAGCTGAATTTGATAAATCAACGGAAACAATGATTAAACAATTAAAAGTTCTTGAAAGCACGAAAAGTATATACACAAATTCACTTTATCAAAATCCATTGAGCCGGGGACATTTGTGAACCCCAAAATATTGACAGACTGGTCTAAGTGGTGACGTGTCAAAAAGCCAATTTTTTAGCAATGGGTGAACTAACTTATTACTGCTAGTGCCAACAAATATGACAAAAGAGGCAGCATTCTTACTGAATTTATTTAAAGCATTTATCTGGCTTAAACCTTCTAAATATAAAAATAATATTTAAAGGCAAATTCAAGACCGTCCTTATATCTTTCTTGTCTGTCAACTTAAAATAACTGCATCAATGTATCGCAGTTAAATTGGCATAATCAGGAGGTATCAATCTAACGTTTTAGAGAGATTAAACCTTTGCGAATAATTATTTCAGGGTAATTTACATAATCGGAAAAATATCAGAGCACTCATGAATTTTAATTTTTATATCTGAACCGTAAAGTTCCAGTCATATAAAACATTTCATAAAGTGGCGTAAGACAGCTAAAATTACTGGCAAATTTCAGTGAATTTGTTGCCTCCTAATCGTCTTGTAATTAGTTTGCAATTGTTTGCCAAATTTTAGGCCAAAACTCTACCAGCAATTTTACAAGGATAATTATGATTTCCGCAGGGCACTATTATGCTCCTTGTATTAAATCCGCGGGGATTAATTTCACCAACAAAAATTAACTAATTCCAGAACATCAATTTTTTTAAAAACTGTAAATTTTTTTGCATTGGGTAACTTTATTTTAAATTATGAGTTAATTTCGCAATGAAAAATAATGAAAAAACTAAATTCTATTCAATCTTTTGTGATCCAATAATATTTCACGTTCATTTCGCTGACAAAATTGAATTTGCGCCAATTTAATTTTTTTTTTCTGAATTAATTCCACTCGGCAGTTATTCTGTTCAAAAAATAGATTACGCGAAATTAATTCGTACTGAAAAAGAATAAATTTTGCCATTCCAAAATGTCCTCCGAAATTAATTGCAGCCAACTTAAATTGATTCCCATGACATGACCTTTGTAAGGGGCCGTATGGTATGACAGTGTGTATTGGTTTGTTCTTGCCAAAAGTTTTGACGTTTGTGGTACAACTTTTAGAAGAAGCGATAAAAAATATTAAATCTTTTAGGTCGGTGTCCCCAGGTTGACGAAGCGCTTTGAAATAATATTTTTTTAGAAATCTTTAAGATTTTAACAAAATTAAAAAAAAAAATATTTTCGAATAATGCCATTGGGCAAAGAGATGTTAAGCTACCGCGGAATTCTCCATTTTAATATGCAAATATGTTTAAAGAAAAAAAATTTATATTTTTAAAATATCTGACAATCCTATAAATTTCGAAATTAGATGCATCCTCAAACGACAAAAATATTTCTTATATGGGGCATTCTTTGGTTTTACTAGTGTACGTAAGATGTCTATAATTGTTGGCAGAGAAATACGAAAAAAATTATTTAATCACACAATTATGACACGTTCTTAATATTTTGTGAATTTGTTTTGTATTTTTTACAATTTTTGAACTCACGTTTCTCCAGGTGGCAATCTTTGGTACAATTTTTCAAAATGTTTACTGCCCACTGCCATCTATGTATATTGACTAAATGCACACGATTTGTAGTAAGCTTTTCTTTTTAATTTGACCAGAATCAGAGCCTTCTAGAGTATAGAGCCATAATCATTATGACGTATTTTTTAGAAGCTTTTTTAGTGGTATAACTTTTCACTAATTTCTATAGGAATCCATAGTAAAAATGGTGTTTTTTAGCTTCAAGTTTTTCATTGAAAAAAGCAAAAATGTTTCAAAATTTTTATACAATAGTGTTCTACATACCTTTAGCAGCAATATACAGGAAGGGTATATTGGTATTAAGTAAATATTAATTGCAGAAATATTAAAATTAAATTATTTCTAAAATATATTTTTCGAACTTTCATTTTGAAAAATACATCAAAGTTGGCTCTGACGAATTAAAATAATACTTGCTACATTTATGTTTAGTTTTACTAGTGTACGTTAGATGTCTCAGATTTATACAGAAAAATACGAAAAAAATTGTTTAATCTCACAATTATGACACGTTCTTAATATTTTGAGAATTTGTTTTGCTTATCCTACAATTTTTGAACTTAAATTTTCCTTAAAGTGGCGATTTTTGGTACGGTTTTTCAAAATGTTTACTGTCCACTGCCATCTATGTATATTGGCTTAATGCACACGATTTGTAGTAAGCTTTTTTTTAAATTTGACCAGAATGCTGTTGTTATGAACTTTTTTTTATATTTTGGTTTAAATAAATCAATTATTACAAGAAAATGAAAACGATTTACTTAAACGAGTTTTATATATGTTGAAATTCAAACATTTATGAAAATATTTCAGAAATCATAATTAAGAATTTGCAATGTTTTCATTTACAAATTTGTCTTAGGGAAAAAAGTGATTTCCCATATGTTTTATGTGTTTTACTATGGAAATTTTGATTTTTTCCTCGTTTCTAATTCCTTTATAAAAGCTTCGTTTTTTAGATTATGGCTTGTATAATCAAGGTTGCTTTGATTTTATCCATATATTTTCTTGTCAAAAAGCTCTGTGAAATCATCTCGTTACTTAAACCAGTTGTTCTTTCATGCCTGTTTTTGTATTGTGCGTTATTGTCTGGTGCGTTTTTCTTTATGCGTTTTTTTCTTGTGTGCATTTTACTTGATCGTTATTTTCTCGTGCGTTTTTTATCGTGTGCCTGGTGCATTTTTTCTATGTAGCCATATTTCCGTGTGTGCAATTTTCCAAGTGAGTATATTTCTGTGGGAATTTTATTTAATGAAATTGCTCAACAAGAGTGCCTTGTTCTGTTTTGAGCTTCTTTACACTTAACGCACGTAAATGGTTATCTGACATGGTCGGTTTTTCTTATAACCTCAATGTACTCATAATTCACAAAATAATTATCAATGCGACATGTATTAATCTATAATATTAAATTGGTCTGTACTTTAGATCTTGACTACTACCAATTTAGTTCATGCTATCAAAATGCGTTTCTACCTATAAGTTTACTGAGTCACATTAAAAGGAAATTAAATTTCATGTTCGAAAGTTCCTTTCTCATATCAATGAAGTCAACGTTAATAGGACGATACTGAATAGTTGGCAAACCAACACAATAAATAGAGATACTAATTATATGTTAGATTAGTTGATATTCCTGTATTGTGCGGTTACTTGTAAGCAGTATAGATCGATATTAGTATACTTTGTCTAGCGCTAACAATCACTGCAAAATTAATAATTATTTTATGTAAATTTGCAATTAACATTTTAAAGCAATTTAATGTATTTCTAATGAATAATTTGTTTAATTCTAACGTACTTTGGAATGTTACGAGTTTATTATGTATATCTTGAGGCAGAAATGTGATACGAGAAATACATTTAATAAATAATTCATTTTAGATGTATATCATTATGTGATTTTGAAGAGAAAAACCACGCATTCGTCTACTAAAAGTGAAATTTAATTAATTTTTCCATAACCTAATAGAACTAAATGCAAATATTTTTTGTTTATACCTACAACATAAAGTGTCGTGTTATCGTGTATTTTTTCCAACGTCTTTGGAAATATATATACATATGTATATTATATAGAAAAGCGTAACTTTTTGATTATTTTAATTATATATTTTCTCTCGTCTAATGTGTTAATATATTATAAAATTAATTTTGTAAAATTATGAATACGAGAAAAAAATTATAATTAGTATGCAAATTTTGTGTATACATTAAACATACTCGAAAGCTTAATTGCATGGTGTAAATATTTAAGAAAATATATACGAGCAATAAGAAATATATAACTTGTCTTATACCAGATACATAATTATATAAAACAACACATCGTCATAATAATGAAAGCAATATAAACATTATTAATTTAATATTTTGAACACACAAACTTTTAGTTTTACAAATAATTTGCATATTTCGACCCTTTTTGTGTGTGCTTGTCTATATTGCTTCTATTACTATTTTAACGACATGTCGTGTGTATATGTGTGCGTATATGTTCAAGTATATCTTTTGAATATTCACAGACCACAATGTTCGTTATCCTTTCAATGGGTAAAATCTGAAAACTTTCCGAAATATAATTTAATATTAATTTGAAAATACGATGTTTAAAAAATGGGAAAAGCTCATCAAAAATGTAGATGTAATTCCTGTTCGCTTGTGTGGTTCAAAGATTTTTATCTTTTCGACTTTGTGTTTTTTTTTGTGGGATATTTGTGCTTAAACTGTCGATAAATTTAACACTTTAACACATCACTATTGAAAGGAAAGCACAAAAACGAAGAAAACTTTTTTTTTGTTGTTTTATGCTAACTGTACAAAAAATTTTCAGATTTTGCTGTATGTACTCGAATAGGGAAGACAAAAATACGAGAATAAAACAAATTCAATTTCAGTGCTGAAGCTAGATAAAAATTATGCAATATATTGTACATGTATAATAAAAATCTAAATCTGATTTTTAGTTTTCGGTTTATTTGATTTTATTATATATAGATTAAAGACATTAATGAATTTATGAATTCATAAAAATTATTTGGCAATATAAAGAGAAGTTAATAATGGCATTCACAACATTTTTCGACTTGTTAATCAGAACAAATCAAATTAAGAGGACACTACTAAAATAGTTGAAATATCAAAATCCCCCCCCCCCCCCCCGTACTCTCACCCAAGAATCATACAAAATGTATCGGCCCTGAATAACAAAAATCTTATTTCATTTTAATACTGACAAACTTGTCTTTCTATTATTAAATGAGGGTTTTCCCTGAGTTTTTGATTCAGTAAATATAATTCGCTAGGTCAGTTCGTTCTTTCCTCATACTTATTGTATGAAGTTAGAATTGTATTTCATAGTTTGGTCGAAGCTACCTGAAGAGTTTTCAGTACGAAACCAAACAACCAAAAATAAAAAATGTCGATAGTAATAAGTAATAAACCGGCTCGGAAAACGTAACCAAGTTATATCCCGACCCAAAGAAAACAAATTGACAGTTCGGTCTGCTTAATTCCAGAGGAGGGCTCTGCCTTCATTATTCCGCCATTATATAAAAGTGTTTTCTATAAGATGTGTAGATCTTGTGACGTTCCATGTAAGCTAGTGCAACTTTCATTTTCTAATCAAAACTCGTTCTTGTTGGCAATTTGTTCACTAATTTACAGATTATTAATTATATTTATTAATCCGTAAAACATAATTCATATTTCTATAATTATATTCACAACTACATACAGGTTGAATTTTTTTACGACGATGGTGCTATGTTAAGTCCTTCCATTAGAAATAGTGCAGCTGTCACTCCTGCCCAAATAAGACATACAAATTTACATTGGATGCTTTCAAAGTATCCAAATAACCTAGAAAATATAGGAATAAGTTTCCCCAGTAAATATAAGTACAGTTTTCGATTTTTAATGGTTTGCACGGTTATCTTGACATCGTCCAAAAATTTTTGTTCTTATTCATTAAGCGTTTGGTATGGAATATTATTGTCGTTTTGTTCAGAATGAAAATTTTGAATATTAGTCAGCTCGATTGTCACAGTATAGAAATGTGGTGTATAATTTTTATGGAAATGGTTGCCCCTTTTCTAATCGATGTGGCGGATTGTTGTTTAATGACTTTCACAATACTTAAGTCAATCCCAAAATAAAAAACGTCTGCACAGTTTGATGGTTAATCAGATACTATAAATTTAGAACAATTACAATATACATTAACAAATTATCCAACGAACTCTTTCGCATAATTAGATTTAACATTTGTAAGATTTTATAGATTTTAACGTTTGTAAGGTTGATCAGCTGTTATCATAAAAAATGTACACAAAAACAAATTTATTAGGTAAGAAGCTTTACAGTAATACTAATATACATATATTTACGCTCATCACTGACTGATTCCCTGATTGATTTCGGAACGCTTTTCTTTTATTATATAGGTTTGACCTGTTTACAACAAATTTCGAATAGAAAATGCTTCTGGTTCGATGCTGACCAAAACACTAAGTAATTTTATTTTTTTTTTTATTTTTTTATTCTAGGCAAGCTTTTCTGGGGCTCAAGGCACTCTTAATTCTTTCGCAGTTAACTTTTACCGTCCTACTTTATGCAATAGTAGCCAAATCGAGGACCTACAGCTATAGACCCGTTTTTTTTATAAACCACCTGCACATTACATTGCTTCATGCTAGCCTGTAGTGCTGAAAGGTTGGTCGGCCCACGGATTCTGTACTCTCAACAGGGAAGGGGTCATAGTTTCAATTCAACGGGTGCCTTAGGCGCGTTTTAACTATCTAGTTGTACATAAATGTAAATGATGAACTTTAAATATTTTAGGAAAGATTTGGATACAATGTCATGGGCAGCAATCTTATAATGTAAATATAAGTACAACAAACGAATACTAAATTATAAATTACATTAAAATAAATTTTGTTTACTTCTAGGTTATGATTTAGCTGGTGTTGAATCCATACATATAGCCCCGGTTGAATCACCATCAGATTCAAGAACTGGAAGGCGGTATAACTTGTGAATTGGGCGTTTGAGTATGCCGTTTTTGATTTTAACCTCATCTACGTGAACCTTGCCCTCAGTTCCTGCATATAACATGGTAACTCGTTCCAATAGCCATTGAGCAGGTAGTAGATTATTATCATGAATGATAACAATGTCGTTTAATTGCACATTTTTACATTGTGTTTGCCATTCCGATCGTTGCTGTAGTGTTGTTAGATATTCGAATTGCCAGTGTTTCCAAAACTGACCATATATCTGCTTTACAATATCCCACCTTGTATTTGAAGATAACTTATGATCGGGTAATTGATGAATAGCTCGTCCAATTAAAAAATGTGCAGGTGTCAGAAAATCTGGTTCACCGTTATTGCTGGAACATATCGACCTCGAATTTAAAATGCCCTCAACTTGAACCACAAGTGTTGAAAACTCTTCTAACGTTAGTATTGCGGCGCCAATAGTCCTCGTTATCTGTGTTTTTGTAGATTTTACTGCGCTTTCGCATAACCCGCCTTCATGTAGACTTCCTGGAGGAAAAAATCGCCATTCTACATCAACAAAAGTTTAGAAGAAATGTTATCAGAATGTAGTGTTACAAATTCGCGCAGTTTTTTAAGAAGATTTCTGGCACCAACAAAGTTGATGGCATTATCACAGTAAATGGTTTAGCACAATCCCCGTCTACCGAAAAATCTTCTCAGAGCACCTATATGATTCTGTGCTCAGTTTCATGCAGATCTCGATATGAATGGCGTGCGTGCTGAAACACACAAAAATACATAGGTAAGCCTTTATTGTAATTGACCCCCTGCGTCGCACTGGATGTATTCGGAAAGGCCCACAAAAGTCAATACCAACTGTTCCAAAATATGATACTGTATATTTTACTCGGTCTTCTGGTAACTCTCCCATGATTTGGATCATCATTCGTGGATTTTATTTCAAACACTTCATGCATCTTCGAAATACTGTCTTAGCCACATCTCTGCCTATTACGATCCAATATTTTTGACGATCTAGGCTGGTTAGTAAATTTATGCTGAGATGCTGGTTTTTGACGTGTACGTCTTAGGTGATATAATTATGGGATGTTTAATAATATAGGGCAGTGCTGATTTTTGAATTCGTCCACCGACACGCATCACTCCATCATTATCAACAAATGGATTGAATTGATTCAATTATATTTTTTAGGGAAATCTTTACTTTGAAAATGCCTTGGTATACATTGCGTTGCTCTCTCTATCTCTTTCGGCAATAACACTCCGTCTTTCCTTTCGGTTTTCTTATGGCCAAGCCGAGCTTTATGACAGAATCGCAGCATGTACGCTAGTATCGTTTGCATCTTGGAAAAACTGGAAAATTTATTGCTTAGCTCGTCTAATGTATTATTTATGCCTTCGTTGTTAATCACATTGGCAAGGCCGTAGAGTTTAATAGGCAATACACTCTCCTCTGCTATATGAAGTATATTGGGTTGATTTGGCCATAATTGTTCTGCCTCCTTTAGGCATGGTGGGCTAGTCCACCAGAAGTCATTATGAGTAATTTCGCGCGCTGATGTACCTCGAGATGCCAAATCGGCTAGATTTTGGTTAGAAGGGGCATATTTCCATTGTTCTTGTTTGTGTGTACAAATAATCTCTTACGTGCGGTTCGCGACGAATGTTGTCCAGTACTATTTTCGAATTCGTCCATGACGTGGACGGAAAATACTGGGATAGTAAAAATGGTTTTGACATGTTTTGCAAGTTGATTCAGAAGAAAACCACCCATAAACTCTAACCTTGGTAAGGTAACCTGCGCTTTAGCGGAGCCACTTTTGTTTTTGGACAGATTAGTTGAATTGTAGTGCCATTTTTGGTTTGTGATCTGGCGTAAAGCACCGCTGCATAAGCCCGCTTGCTGGCGTCACAGAATCCATGGATAGCTATGCAGGTAGAAACAGTGATGGAACGTGGAATTTTTTTGTCAGGCGTTCTGTCTGAAACTTTGGAATACAATTTTGATCCTGACGGTGGCGATATGAGTCTGAGAGGATCAAAAATCTTACTCGCTTCTGAAAGAAAATTCCTTTTAGTATGCTCTCTGGTTTCTGCTTGGAACGGACTTGGAAAATGAAGTAGTCTAATATATTTACAACGACACACTTCAATTGAATAAGTTCAGTTAACTTTGAAACACCCGTCATCAAATCATCTACGTATATATCATAACTGATGGCATGGGATGCTTCCGGTTTTATAGGCTGGTTTATTAGGGCCAAATCCTTCAAACATCTGGTAAACAGGAATGCTGCTAAAGCCGTCCCGTATGCAATGGTTTTCAATTCATATGGGCAGATAAGTATAACACACGATCCATTCAGGGGTATGACCGATCATTTCTAAGGAGTAACCATTTTTTTAACTCTTCTTCAATTATTAAAATCCCCAAATTTTGGGATAAAATCATATGTCAATTTTAAATTACGTTCACAGCTGAAGCGGATTCGTTTTATTACAATGTATCAGAATTGAAATAAAAACTAATTTTATTTGTTTTGACATCATGTATGATTTACCCTCAACCATACAATGCCGCCATTCGGTGTCACCCTTAATTAACCCTCTGCTTAAGGCAGTGTGTTTAAAGGTGATATTTATTACGTTGTTGTATGCTCGAAGATCCATAAATAATGTTGGACCACAAATGTTTAAGAGCAAAGGACGCAAGTGAAACATTTCGATATTTTTCGGAGGGACTGACACCATTCTACCAATAACTGCAGCTTTTATTTTTCTTTTTTCCCATGAATTATTTGATTTTAAGACATAGTGTTTTGGTATTTCACAATATAAAAATTGTCCAGCATTAGCGTCATTTCGATTTAGCTCAAAAAATTTAACAAAGCTGTTTCTATATTGGCTTAGCCTCCAATAAATGAATTGGTAGTATAACAGTAGCATGAGACTTATCAGAGAGCTTTATTTCAAATATTCACAGGCAGACTTAAATAGCGACAGTCTAAGTATTCATTTATTTCATTACATCCCGTTCTGTGAATATATTTTGTCTATAAAAAGCGCCAGAGTTGTTAAGTAGTTAAAACCCCAAAAAAAACTACCTCAAAAACTACGCGTAGTTTAATAAAAACTACGTAGTCAACTTTTTAATAAACTACATTATTAACTACATCATTTATTCGTACAGTACCTAAATGAACATTAGTCTTCTACTGATAATTCTGATTCAGATATTTGATGTACATCATTAAGTTTTAATGAATGATAGGTATGTAAGAGCTTTTGCGAAGTAGTGGACTGCAGTCTATTGCGCCGGAGGCTATGCATATGTCCTCAGTTGCTAAATAAACGCTCCAACTGAGCTAATGAGGCTGAAATTAGTTTATTTGCTACACTGGCAAGCGCTTTGTAACTCTCTCTGTTAAATTCCATAAAGCCCGCGATTATGTTACTCCTTTTGTTCTTCTTAATTTGGACTGTTGAAGGCTGCCCAATCCAGTATTATCCAAACTATCCAAAAGAAACTGGTCCACTACATCCAACTGATTTCCATCGATACTACTCCTTCGATATAATGAATGCAAATAATTTGCCGTCAACGCTTATTTATTTAGCCATTATTGTCATCATGTTTTTGGCATAGACGCTCACTACCCCATATATTTCGGTTCCAAATTTCGCCTTGGCCATTTCAATACATTTTTCACAAATTTTATTTAATTCATCTCCTGTCTCCGAAGTGCAGGTATAATCGTCTGAATCCAAAAAATATAATTTATTATCTGTGGTTTGCAACATTATGACAACTTGCTTTGAGTTATTGGATGAATTCTTCTAGCCGTCTATTAATAAAACTGTCTCTTGTGCTTGGCCAATGCTTCTATTGTCATTTCTTATTATTTATGTATGCACAGTGTCCAAAATAGTACTGGACAGTGTCTGACGGCAAGGTAATTTATAAGAAGGTCGTAGTTCAGATATTAATTCTTACCCTCTAACCCGAATAAAAATTTGGCTAAACAAAAGTCAAGTTTGGACTTGTGTTCAGTTGTGATGCAGTCTGGAAAATTGGATACTTTTTTTTGTGAAGCAATTTTTTCCCGCGAAGGTTTTTCTGGGCTACGAAATGCTGTCTTATGGTCATTGGATGACGTTGTTGGCGATGACGACACGGACGATGAACCAAATCCCGAAGAAATCAGAAACGGACGTAATGGCGTCGATGAAACAGAAGTTGGAGTTGAACTTCCACGTTTGCTAAGGGAGGATGACGGATCAATCAATGAGGCTTCGTATTCATTTGAATGCTTATATTTATTTGAATTGTCGTCTGTAATATAAACGGTCTGAAAAAACATTAAATAAGACTACCCATTCGCTAAAAGAGTATAGTTTTTTGAATAGAACTCACTTCCATTTCTGCTTAGATTTGCAGCAATATCTCTTGTGGTAATGTCAATAGCACCAGATAGGCGTTCGCCACTGAAACCGATGCATTTTTCATTATCGTCTGGTACCAAAATGATTAAATTTTCACGTCCTCTTCCATTATCTCTTCTATCAAACTGTTATCAGAATGACATTTACTATCAGAAAACGATGCATCATCATTGGTAGAAATAGCCACTAATGGGGGATTTATTAAAGCACAATTTCCTAACAAAGTAATTTCAATTCGATGATGTTTATAAAAAAAATATTAAATTATATGTACCTGTGTGCAATAAGGCGACTTTGTGATGTATTTTTGAGGATGACTTTTTAAAAGCCATAAGAATCTTATTGATTTTAATACAGACAAACTTCTCTTTCTATTATTGTGTGGGCATAAAACACACAGAAATTACGGTTTTCCTTAAGTTTTTTATTTAGTGAATATATTTCGCTAAGCCAGCACGTTTTTCTCATACTTAGTGTATGAAGTTATTGTATTTTTGTAGATTGGTTGTAGCTACCTGAAGATTAGATCGAACGAAACCAAACTACCACATTGAAAACTCAAGAAGGTTTTCATTTTTTGGGGTCGATACAATTAATTTGTATGACTCTTGGGTTAAAGTACGTGGGGGATTTTGATATTTCTATTTTGTTGGCAGATATACTACAAAAATGGTTGGCCTCTTAATTTTTTCTGATTAGCAAGTCGAAAAATTTTGTAAATGCCATTATTGTTTTATATATTTTAAAATGCTGAAAGAATCTTATTTAATACTAGCGGAATACGCCCGCTACGCGGCGAGACGCCTCCGGCGACATATTTAATAAAGTGTTGAAATCGTGATTTTTATTAATTGTTTCATAAAATTACTAAACAGCACCAATAAGAGTCAATTCAGCGTCATTGAATGATGAATAATGAAACATACCCAAATTTAACAAAATGTTTAAACATTTTTCGGACATTAGAGAGTAAAAAAAAATAAATACCAAACGTTATTTTGAAAATTTAGTTTCTTTATTTATAATAATTCAAAGAACTTCTATACACAATTAACAGTATAGATTTTGTTTGGTTCCAATTCTCCCTGGTTATTTGTATCTTCGATTTTCAGGAAAGATGTTCCTTGTTGGTAGCTCTTATTGATAAAGCTACATATAACTGACCATGCGAGAAAACTGGCTGTGGTATGATAAATAAATACCGACTTTATCAAACGATTGACCTTGGGCTTTATTGATTGTCATAGCAAATGATAATCGTAAAGGAAATTGAACTCTTTTAATTTGCATAGGTAAACCAGTATCTGTTGGAATAAGCGTAATTCTCGGAATAAAAGCAAATGCTCCTTTTTCTGTACCAATTAAAATCTCAACGAAGATTACATTTTCTTTCATATCTTTTATTACTAATCTATTACCATTGCATAACCCCTTTCTAGTATTTAAATTTCGTAATAACATGACAATAACTCCTACTTTCAAAGTAAGTATATGTGGGGGCATTCCGGATGGTGTTAATTGATGTATATATTCTACCGGAAATAATTGTATCGATTCATGATCAGTAGAATCTACATTTATAGAGTCTATACTATTATATGTTCTCACATCGCCTTTCAGTATATTTAAAACTTCTTCATTCATTTTTAACGTATCATAATTTAAAGGACATAAAATTGCTTGGTTTTGATATAAATGGATATCATCCGGGGTAAATTCAGATCCAAATATTTGTGTAACCAAATTTTCTTTAATGCAGCGGGAACAATCCATTTCAATTATATTTTCTCCTAAAAATGATGCTGTTCTAATTTTACCTTCACCAACGTCTAGCAACCAATTTGTAAAATCGTTGTCGTTACGAACTCTCATATTTGTTTTAAGATGACATATTCTAAATTTAGTCCACAATTCGCAAGTTTTGAGGCATGCATATGCTATCAGATCCAGTCCCATGCCGAATTACTGGTAGGGTTTGACGAAAATCACCACCCATAACAAATACTTTGCCCCCCATTAGACTATCAGTTTGCATAATATCTCTTAGTAATTTATCAATCTCTAAAAACGTTTTTTTATGACACATTAAGCATTCATCTAATAAGATTAGTTTTGCATTTTTAATTGTTTTCCAATCAGGACTTCGATTTGTCATACTTGAAAATATTATCTCATCGGTACTTAAAGGAATCTTGAATAGTAAATGTATGGTCCTATTATGTGTACCGAATGAAATTTGTGATTTGTACATGAAGAATTAAAACTAAACGACCATATATAATCATTATTTTTCTGTACTTGTTCTATTGCACATATTGTACAGTTTTTAAATAATCGTATTCATTCAAACTTTTTGTTTATTTTACGGCGAACATTCACCTTTTCATAATCCCATTTATTATGTATGGATGTACTGCTTGCCAAACCATATGTTTTTTTGCCAAATTTTTCAACAGCTATGGTAGTAATTGCTCCGTCCAGTTCTTTACCTTTCTTTTTCATGTAATATTGGGGACCTGGAAGTGTCGAGAAATCCATTTTGACGTAGGTCTCGTCGTTCATTACGAAACAAGAATCTTTTCTTTCGTTCAACCATTTGTTGTGTTTCTTTGCTCGATCGATCCCTCTATTAAATAGTTCAATACTTCTTTTG
>OY744482.1:68392781-68475715 GCA_963556165.1 Tipula helvola | reverse complement strand
CGACTAGTTTGTCTATTACCTCGATCTAGAATTCATCCTCATTTGGTTCATAAGTATCCATGATTAGACGTACCTTATCCACAAAAGTTTGAAATTTTTCACAATCTCCATTGAAAGATGGAAGTAATTTTACCAATCGCTGTACTCCAATGTTTCAGTTCACTGCTTCAGATAACTCATTTACACTATTTAGGCTATTCTGATGATGAAAATATGTTTCACCCATTCTGTTAATATTTTCGGATCGTGAAATACCCGTAGACTGTACCATAGATGGCAATACGATTTTTTGTTGTGGAATCAAGTTTCCTTTCTCTTCCGTCTGGTGTATTTGTTGTTGTAAATTAACCAACAATGCTTTCAGACCAGATACCTCATTCGACTTTGGTTCTTGTACTCGAAGAATAAGACGTTCCTGTAATTCACCTTTTTTTTCCCTTGTATCAATATCTAATTTTCCCAGTTGATTTTGTAACTGCTCTACATTGATTTGTAGGATTTCTCCAACCGTTAAACTCATGTTGAACACTTTTTTTTTTGTAAAAAAAAACCAAATTTGACTATCCAAACGATAGAAATTTTTTTAATGTTTCAAATAAACACTATTTTCCACACTTTTAATTGATAATCCCACTTCTGAAAATTATAGGATGGCTGTAATTTACGATGATCTTTTTTATTCGATTTTCAATTTTGCACACAAGAAAAACAAACCACATCTTTGCTCCACCCGTTCTTGGTTTTTCCTTTATTTTTTTATATTTTTTAATTTCGCCACTCATCACCAGGTGGCCTACCATCACATAACAAATTGTTTACACAATTGCTTACATTAACTTGACGACATTTCCAAATTTGTCTAAAGTTTTATCTGCATTTTTTCTTTAAAATTGTATAAACTGTTTAAAATTGACTTTAAATTTCATAATTTTCTCGGAATGTTAAAATTTGGAAAGTTTAATCTAAGTTTTGTCGATTGTAATTTTTCCCCAGAAGTAAACCTTCCAAAATTCCGTAAATCCTAGCTTAAAGTTGAGCGTAGATTCATTTTACATTTTCAGGCATTACAGTAAAAAAAAATCGCCATTGCTCGAATCGAACAAGATTTGATTCATGCAGTATATTCCGAGTATTTATTTAGAGTAGCCCTTCCAAATTGAAATAACTAAAAATAATTCAGCAAATATAACATTCGAGAATGAAGGCACTTATGAAGAGCGATGAAAGGAGCATAATTTGATAAGTAGTGGAAGCGATACTCTTCTTTCTTCGTTACTCTTATATGCGATCGTTCACGATTAAGTAATTTTAACGTCGTATAAAAGAAACATTGAGAGTGCAACAAAATTAGTATATACGTGCGACTAATTTGCAGTATACTGACAGTTTGATTAAACCAGTGCTCCACAGTGATCCAGTGGAATAAAATATTACAAGAGTAATAGTAAAATTGAGAAAATAAAAATTGGGAATTGTTACCAATAAAATCATTTTTTAAATTTCAAAATTCAGTAATCGAATTGAATTTAGCTCATAAATCGTAACAATAATCGTAATAAAAATATTTCTTTATAGTAATTGTTCTTTATGATTTAATATTAGTGTTCTTGCGATTTATTATCAGAATATTAGAGGTAGGAAGACGAAACCTAATGATATTAGATTGCAAATTTTGTCACCAACTTTGATGTATTATGTTTAACCGAGACATGGCTTAACTCCTCTATATCTACTCTAATGAATTTATTGATGATCGTTATGCTATTTTTAGAAGTGATCGTAATTTTAACGTACATGAAAAAAACGATGGTGGAGGTGTCTTGTTGGCATTAAGGAAGGAGTTATCTACTATACTAAAATTGATTTTTTTAATGAGTGCTATGTTATTGATAATGTCTTTGGTGAAGTATGTCTTAGCAAGTGTGAATATTTAGTGTTGGGTGTTGTTTATTTTAATACTAGTGTTAAGTTTGACGAATATAATCGAGTTTGTGATTTGTTGACCGATATAGTTGTTTCCGCTCCGCCCAACATTAAATTTTTAATATTAGGTATTGAGTGGTATCTAGATAGTGCTGGCGTTGTCGCAACTAGCTAAAAAGGTAGAAAGGCTGAATATCTAATTAATACTTTAGATATTACTCGGTTCTACCAACATAACCTAATGGTCAACAAAAAAATAAAGGAATAAATTATTGAACTTAGTTTTGAGTAATTTTGAATCCAAACATGTGGAAACAATATCGAGCTCCTGTGTTCTTTCTAAAATCGATCCTTACCATCCTCATCCTTCGCTTCAAATTACTACTCGTTTAAATAAATTAAAGTTTCAATAATTTCAACTAGCGAGGCGAAATCTTGATGGGGAAATTTATATTTTTTTTTATCAAAGCAGTGATTGGGTGCAAATGTTGAGATACAAATAATCCCAGAAATAATCTCGCCCGTGCAGTCAGCTTTATATCACTAATCATTGAAAATAATAAAATTAGGAAAAGGTGGCGTATTTACAATAATATTTGTGATCGTGTAGTTTTTGCATAACTTAGAAAAAAGTAGACATTGAATTAAATGTTTGCTTCAGGAATCATTTAATTTCTCTGGAATAGAAAATTAAATCCGATCCGTTTGGAATTACACGAAATATTTCTTGGCCAATGTAGTTCATCTGATGGATCTGTAATTGCCAATTTATTTGCTGATAATTTCAAGAGTGTCTATAGTTCAGTAGCCTCTGCTGTGACAATACGTAAAACTGATCAATTTTCTGATTTACTTTGTTCTGAGTCCGATGTAATTAGCGTTCTTAATGGCTTAAAATCTAATAAAGGAGCTGGATCTGACTCCATTCAGAATTTTTTTGTGAAACGATTAAAGCATATATTTTTCAAACCCCTAACCAAAATCTTCAATTATTCAATCACAACGTCTTATTTTCCTGAAAAATGGAAGCAATCCCAAAAAACTTCAATATATAAAAGTGGTGACCAATTAGATATTGCGAACTAAAGACCAATTTCTATTTTAAATTCTTGTGGTAAAATATTCGTGAAAATTTTGCATTGGTTAGATTAATTGCTTCTTATTAGCATGGATTTTTAAGGCAAAGATCGGCTCTCATTAATCACTAATCTGTTAGAATTTACTGATTATGTCATTAGTTCCGTCGATAATAACAGACAAGCTGATTGTATCTATACAGATTTTAGTAAAGCTTTTGATAAAGTAAATCATTCCAAGTTAGGATCAGGCTTTTGGATTATCACAATCAGACGTTGTATTAATAGAGTAATATAATGTGTCAGACCATATAGAACATTTTTCGAACTTTTCAAAATTCGAAGTACGAATACCAACAATTCGCTAGGTGTGTAATTAATCTTAATTCTAACAACGTTGAAAATATCCGCCCAATTCAGTTTCATCTTTATAATAAATTCAGGTTAGAGTGAAGTAGAAAATGGAAATTGTTAGCCGTTAAAGGTAACTAAGGAATATTGAAATTTCCGAAAAAACTTTAAGTTTGTCCACTCGCAGTATTAATCTGAGGCGGAAAATTATCATACTTAAAATAATAGGTATAGCTGTGCCGGTCAGAAAGCTTTCAGAACTACTACCTAACATATTTACGCTGGTCCGCTATCTCAGATGCATTTATATTGCAATTTTAAATATGTTTTCCCTCACCAATTGTCTTTTTGATTTTTTACGTTTACGTTCAGTTGACACACTTTTAGCTAATGGCACAAAGGCAGTTCTTGAATAAAGATTTTTTTCAAATCCGGTATTCGGTGTACAACGAATTAATATATTGTGGTTTACTAAAAGGGGGGGGGGATTCAAATAACTGTCACTATAATAAAACGTAAACCATTAAAAACGATTTAATCACAGAAGACGCTAAATTAAAGATACTAGCAAACAACCGGCAAAATCCGAATTGGCGAAACGCACCTGAGCCTAACACCATCTCAATATCGTTTTGTCTGATATTCAAATCGTAAATTGTTAAGTTAGTACTACCGCGTTAAACTGATAATACAGAGTAGTTATAGATCGCAGCACTAAGTTTTGATTTACAGCCACTACAACCGCCGGATGACTCTTCTTACTCTTCTTTACAGAGATCTTTAGACGAAGCTGAACTCCTATAGATGACTTTGCTCCGATAGTGTGAGTATTTCAAAACCAAATTTTCTAGGGTTATAAATGATTAATTTTGGGACGACCCAAAACATCTAGGTGGTCAACTTATTTAAGATTCATAAGTATTTTTGAAATCAGCCATATTGATGTTCTTATTCTCAGAGGTAAGGTAACTCTAGAATAATATCGATATAATATGTCATACTGCATTTTTGTCCAAAATACAAAGCAGTAAACTTTAGTCTTTCAGTTGCAACAATGCTCTTTGCGATATTGACAACAAAACTATGCTTGACCGATGGATATATAACAGACGTTTATATTTGTAAAATGTAGAGATTTACATATATTTACCCGGTAGTTGTATACGATTTTCAATAAATATATAGCACTTTGAACCTCAGCATTATGACGAATTAGCATTGTGCTAATAAAATATACAAAACAAACAAAACATCACGACCCTTATGTCACAAAAAAAAATTCCTAAATCCATCAGCACGCTTAAACAGCACACAATTATTTAAAATCATCGATTTTTTAGTGTTATCCTTAAAGAAAATATAAAATTGCGTGTACCCATCCAAGACATGTCTTAAATAAATAAATATAATCAATGATTGTCAAAACTGAAATTACGTTCCATCATTCCACATCCACAAAAATAGTTAGATGGATTACATTTTGATTCTAATCTATTGAAATATTTTTGGCTCTGCTCATTTTTATTTTTTATTTTTTTATTTAAAAGAGAAAGAACATTTTCCAAATTTCAATTCCCAAATACATACAGACATACACACACATACACACACAAAAAAAAATGATTTTCTTTTCAAATTTTATCATACAAATTTTTTATATAACTATTTAGAACAAAAATTTTTGGAATTCCAATTGTGTATATATACCAGCAGCAATAGCAGCAGCAAGGAGCATCTCTCCTCTGTTTGGATGTCATAAGATAAATCTATTTGACAAAGGAAAATACGAGAAATACAAAATCGAACTAAAGATAAATTCAATTTATTTCTTCTTCATTTTTATTAGGAATTTTTTTGTCTGAGATGATCCCTTGTAATTTTTTATTTTTTTTTGTGTAGCTGGTACTGCTGTTTTTGTGTGCCATGTACATATATACTCCTTTTTGATTAGATTATATGTACGACGAATAAAAATTAGAAAAGGAAATATATTTAAAAAAAAAAAACAAAAAAGTTTGAAAAACATAAGAAATAATGATAGCAGATATAATACGGAGTAGTTATAGGCAAACCGGAAAATGAAAATGTTTTACTGGGGAAAATACGTATCTGTGTAGATATTGTACATATCTATGTAGAGCATGTAATTTATCCCAGCATTGATTAAAACATACTTAGTTTATCTTATCCAATCCAATATAGTTTATACACGAGCTTTCCTACCAAAAAAAAAAACAAAAAATCTTCTCTAATGTAATCGATAAATTTTACTTATATAGCTTTTGTCTTTAAATTCGTAATTAAGATAAGATGAACAAAAAAAAATGTTTTAAGAAGTTTTTGTATCTGAAATATAATACAGATCTCGTAAACATAAATTTTAAGGTTGATAAAAAATTTATGAATCGATAAAATTACTTTTATGTAACATGAATTAAACTTTTTGTTTTATTTAATAGGCTCGATGCGGTAAAATTTAATATATAAAGAATTTTTTGTGGGTGCGTTTGCTATCAGCTATAGACTAATCGCCGTTTTTTGTTTTAAGGTTAAAACTTTTGTCATAATTTTTATTTTTATTCAATTGTGCGGTTAAAATATACCGTATATTATACAGATCATTTGTAAAATATATTTATAAGAACTTGTGGCTGATTCCACAACATTAAATAATTTTATCACCGTGTATAATATCTCCATATATCAACTTTATGTCTATATCAATTTGAAAGAAATATCAAAAATGTTGGTCTTATATACTGGAGGAGCTCAAAATCCAAAACGAATTACAGTTAAATATGATGGCGGTTTACGAAGTAAAAGGAATGCGAATATTTACTGTGCAGTGGTCTTAGTTTGATGTATTCTCGTAAAAAATTATTTGCTCTCCTAATGAACGATAATCTCAATTAGTTTCGGCATATATTAATTATTTTATAATAGGGTTGGTCTCTACTAGGGATGCAACATCGAAGCCAAATATCGATGTTTGACATCGACACTTAAGGCCAGTTTACACCTCTCGTGAACATGAACGTGAACAAAACATTTTTTGTTGATAAATCTGAAATTACTTGATTTTTTTCATTAAAACTGATTGGAATAAACTTGAAATAAAATTACGTATCGAATAATTATGAAAATAATGAATAAAATGTCATTATAACAATATTTTTTTCAATTCCCCGATGATTTCATTTTGTTCACAGACATTTCATCGGGGAATTGAAAAAAATATTGTTATAATGACATTTTATTCATTATTTTCATAATTATTCGATACGTAATTTTATTTCAAGTTTATTCCAATCAGTTTTAATGAAAAAAATCAAGTAATTTCAGATTTATCAACAAAAAATGTTTTGTTCACGTTCATGTTCACGAGAGGTGTAAACTGAGCTTCATCGAACTGTCGAACATCGATGTAGAAAAAACATCGGAATAAATCATCGATACATCGATGTATCGAAATACTATAAAATTTTGTACACATAGGCCCGTAAGTTTAAACGAATAATAATCAAAAACCGAGGATTTATCCACCGATTACTATGACCAAACAGTGGTTAAATCCTCGGTTTCGGATTAATCATCGGTCAAACTTACGGACCATACAGTTTTGTTGGTTTTGGTTCACACTTCACAGTAAGTTGTTAGTAGTGGTTACAACAATAACACCATGTACATTTTTTTACTTCGTTGTTGTTCGGAAATTTTTTTTTTCGATATAATTCGTGTATAACTGTATACGTAAGAACGTATAGTATGTGTATTATATACTATGTACGAGTATACTTGTATAATGTGTTGCGTAATAAAAAAAATAGTCGATGGTTAAATTCGATGTTTCAAAAACATCGATTTATTATCGATGTATTGAAATATCATACATCGATGTAAAAATATCGTAACATTGACCAAAAACCATCGATTACATCGAAACATCGATGAATATTTTGCATCACTAGTCTCTACCAATGTTCGTTACCATTTTGGAAGCTTAGCAAAAACGATTTTTTTTTTTCAATACTTCTATGTAAGAAGTAATGACTGACTATGTGAATATAACTTATCAGAATATTAATTGTATTGACATAGAACGTTAGTTGTATGGTTTTATTGAACGGCTTAGTTCTGGATCATTTTCGTTGTTTTAATAAGTTTGAAAAAAATTTGTATAGCTAAAGCCAATAAGCCATTTTTCACAAATATTAAAAGAAATTTATTACGCTAAAATGCAGGCGATGAGGTTAGGCATACCATATAATTTAGTTACTTGTGGAAACCATTATACAGTTTACCGATAAGTTTTACGATATACATTACCATTTACCGGCAAAAAATTAAATATTGACTTTTTTGTCGCAGTCTAATACTGACCTATGTATAAGGCAATTTTTTTTTAAAAATACACAAAGCAGAAGCACATTTAACTTTCACATTCATTGGTATAAAATTGACTTTATTGAGTTTTCGATAGACTCTGATATTAATTTCGGCAAGGACGAAAGTTATTAAAATCTTGAAAAAATTATCATAAGTTCAACGTTTTGAAAGTCCAAGAGTCCGAATATGCAGACAAAAAAATTTGTCCGTCAGTCTGTGTTGATGTCTCTCTACCCATTGTATCTCGAGAACGGCTTGTCCGATATTTAGAATTTGAATTTGCTAATCCGTTTCTATGGTCAAGGTGGAGAATTTAAAAATGTTTTGACTGTAAGCCAAGAAGGCAGAGATGGGCGACGTAGATTACGTGATGTAACCAACTTGTCGCCGCGTAATCTATTACGTAGATTACCTTGCGATTTTTTGCGGTTTTGGCGTCGACAACGTAGACAACGTCGACAACCTATACGAAATGATTAATTTCCTCATTTATTTAGCCGGTCCGATCATATTTTTGTCTGTTAATAAATAAGTCATTGTCTAATTAATCTATGAATCAAAAAAAGGTTACATTTTGATAATAAATCACATAAATTGCTCATTGGTACATGAACTGACTAAGTGACTATCATAGTTATTTTTCATTCGATTCTATTATACAACATTATAGAGTAAATTATGCACAATTACTAAAATACTTATCAACAATTTGACATAATTCAAATTTGTACTCTCAATTTTTAAAATAAAAATATTGGGAATACATTTAAAATATCAATGCAGCTAGTGACATCTATCTAAAAATAGAAGAAGAAGCGGCTACTAAATATTTCAACTGTAGGCATAAAAAAGTTGTCGACGTTGTTTACGAATAATCGACGTTGTCTTCGAGTTGTCGACGTTGTCGACACATTCGCGTAAAAAATAGTAGTCAACTCGTAATCGCCCATCTCTGCACTCGAGTTTCCATGATACGAATTGACCCAAAAGCCAAGAGGCGACCCAGAACCTACACGTTGAGTTGGGTTCTATTTGCTTGTTGAGTTGCGGTTAATTTGTTTTTTGATTTGGGTTTAGTAAGCAGTTGACCAATTGGTTCTGTATGCTGGTTTGAGGATTAACATGTGCTTTAGGTTTGTAGTGATTTTCAGGATTGAGTTGGGTTCCATTTGCAGTTTTAGTTAGTATTAATTTGGAGTTGACTTGGAGTTGGGCTAGGATAAAGTGAACAGTTAAGCTGGGGATTGATTACGCCAGGTTGTTTTTGAAGTTGAGGTGAACATAGAGTTTGGGCTTGATTAAAGGTTCGGTTTGCACGTTGAGTTAAGGTTGAATTGGAGTTGGCTTAGTTTCGGTTTAATTAGATATGAGATGGGTTTATCTTGTGGTTAAGTAAGCGGATAGTTCTTGAATGAATGTGGGGTTTTGTTGAGGATGGAGTTGGATTAGCGATTTAGTGGAACGTTTTGTTTGAGGCTGGGTTAAGGGTTGCGTTGAAGATTAAGGTAAAGGTTGAGTTGGGCTTAAGTTAAGGTTGGATTGATTGTGAGTTTGAGTTGAATAATGTTTGATTTGAAGTTGATGTAGATCAATAAAGGGTTCAATTAATGATTAATTTTCGCTCAAATTGAGGTCTTCGGGGAGAGGGGCGGGGGGAGAAAACATTGGATAGTTTTGAGTTTATTGAAGTTGATTTCGGGGTTGGATTAGCCGTTCAATTTGGCATTGAGTTGGAGTTTGACAGCAGATAAATTAATCGATTGCGTAGTATTTGTAAATTGTAATAGACAGTACATAGCCATATAAATTGGCTTTGATTATTTTCTAAATGCAAAATGTGATATCTGAAGCAAAATCATGTAATGCAACCCAAAAGCACTTAAGGTGATATACGACTTACTCACCGTGATATAAGCCTTATGTACCCACGGACTCCCTGATATCAAATAAATCGAGAATCTCATGTGTCCTCGCTTAAGCGAGGAAGAAGATTCAGCAATTTTTCTAAAAAAATATTGTGATGTGAAAAATAAGTAAAACCGTGAGGTTCTGATCATATCTGCCAAATTAGCAGATATCGATGGCCGCAAGCGATTTGACACCGAACATCATGACCTCAATTATTATTAATAAAACTAAAAATGTTCAACATAGTCCAAAGCGACAACAAATTTTTAATGCCCAAAAATTTCTTTACCAGATAAATTAAATCAAAGTGAACTAGAAATTAATTTAAATGAGTGTGTTGAACCATAAATATTGACGATAATAAAAAAAGTGAAAGTACATCGACAACAGATTACTATAAAATATATATAAAACAGTGATGTAGGTCAGTGTTTAATACAAACGGGAATAAACCGATATATTACTGTCCCACTAAAACGAAGGAGAAGCCCAAGATCAGCGGCCGGTACGAGCGCAAATAAGTTCACTAAGCTGGATATCGTTGAATTAACGAATTGTGAAAGATATTCTTACTTGGTTGTAGCATACCCGCCGAACGAAAAAAATCCAAAAAACTCAGAACCGCCACCAATATATTTGAGACAATAATCAAACAGAGAACTTGCAAAAACTATCGAGTTTATTACGGAAGGTGCACAAAAATTGAACCACTCAATATTGAGCATTAATTAAACATTTTGATCAAGTTGGTAAACATTACTACACGTACCAAAAATAGCTATTAATAAATTGATGGGTACTTTATTTATGACACTAAGCACCCAGATGGGGAAGCACATAGAGGCACTGCTGTATTGATTACAACAACTTTATGCAGATATAGAGGAACAGTCCCTGGATTATTTATCTGCCGACTACCGGTAACCCAACTTACTGGTTCACGGATAAAAAGAAAATTCCTGATTTAAATGACTTTTGTTTAATTACGTAAATATGCTAAGGCCACCGATTGTTACGACCTGCCTTCTGATCACTTACCGGTAATAAGTAGTAACAGTGAGTACCGATGTCCTAAGGAAGGAAATGTCGAACCGTCTTACAAACAGGGGAACTAATTGCGGGCTATTTTGGAGGCTAGTCGAACGAAATTGTCTACTTAATATTCCTCTAACCACATCAGCTGATATTGATGCGGCAGCAGAAAATCAAACAGATGTCATGGAATTATCAGCTAAAAGGGCTACACCCGTCACAAGTAGTTCTGACAAAGTCAATAAGCTAACACATAATATACAGGAACTAATCCAGAAAAGCGAAAAATTCGCCGTCAATGGCAACAAACAAAATCACCGTTATTAAAATGGAAATTAAATCGAGCCATTAAGGCCCTAAAATTTGATTTAAGAACGTCCAGAACTGTTTAAGTGATTTCTCGGCAACCGAGAGGACAGATTATTCTTTGTAAAAGACAAAAATAATTTAAAAAAGCCAACACATTCGAATCCATCGATTAGATTACTAACTGGAAATTGGGCGAGAAGTGATGGAGGAAGGAACATGTAGAAGATAATTATTTCGTGCTACCCCAGCAAATTGATGATGGTTTATCCTACAAATCTATAAAGTATAATTAGAAGAAAGTTAAGAATACAATAAATAATTGTATTAGCCCGAAAAAGGCACCAGGGCATGATCACATTACTGGAAAAATTATAAGGGAATTATCAGACAAATGAATAAAACTAAAAACATTCATAATTAACGCGATTATGCGAACCAGTTATATTTCTCTAAAATAGAAAATATCTTTGATCACAATCATACACAGGAAAAATTAAACGCAGATCTCATCATATCGTCCAATAAGCCTGCTGCCCATAATCTCAAAGCTATTTGCAAAAATGTTACTAACCAAATTGAAACCAATATTAGAAGAACAGCGCGATATTCCAGACAAGCAGTTTGGGTTCCGATAATGGAAGAAAATCTTAGTTGTCCATTATAGAATAAAGTTTCACTATGCAAAGCGATAATCAAACCCATATGGGTATATGGTGTTCAGTTATCGGGATCGACCAGCGCTTCAAAGAGAGAACTCCTGCAACGAACCCAAGCGAAAATACTTAGCAGTATAACCAATGCTCCGTGGTACATAAAATATAAATATAAATGACGACCTTGACATTAAAACCATTAAAGAAACAATTAAAGAATTTGGTTCGAAATATTACTCAAAACTAGAAGCACATCCCAACGAATTGGCCAGGGATATACTAAAACAGCCGCTATTATGTAATTATTTAAGGTTCTAGTTTTAATCAAGAAAGTGTAATGAATAATTAGATAACTTATACTTAAGTAGATTTTCTTTGATTTTAAGGAACTTTTAAGAAAGGGTTATCCTTACGTGTATAAACAAAAAAACAATTTCAGTTTGTTGGATTAATGAAACTCTACAAAAAATTCTAGAAAGTTTTAACCCTCTCAAACGCCTTGTACAATATATTGTACATCAACTTTCATCGCTTCGACCAACCGTAATTTTTAATTTTTCTCTCATTTCTCTTGTGCGATCGTTCTCTTATGTATTTATGTTCACACTACAGTTTTATGAGCCATCCCATATCATAGCAGTGCATAATTGTGCTACGTATTTTATTTTGGAAGAAAGTCAATTTTAAATGGCGTTTGAAAGGGTTAAAATTTATAAAGTTTATACATTTTCTAGAATTTGTAGGATTTATAGAATTTAAAAAAAATTAACGAATTATCGAATTTAAAGAATTTGTTAGAAATGCAATATTTATGGAATTCATAGAATTTAAGAATTTAATGAATTTTTAAACTTTACTAAATTTATAGAATTAACAAAATTTATGGAGCTGATACAATTTAAACAAAAATATAAAGGGCTGAAACCTCAAGAAGGGATCAGAACTTCGGTCTTTGGTATCTTCAATAATGTCATAAAGTTGGTGTGACAGTTTTGACATTATTGATTTCTATTTTAACCAAAATATATTTACTTATACAACAACAGCCAAACAGGTCAAAAGCTTCAGTAACATGGGTACAGGAATCCAATTTAAAACGAAAAATCGTATTCTAGAACTTTATACCGAAAGTAGTATAACAAATTATACTGATACTTCTAACCGTTTAACTGACCATATTCCAGAAATTTATCCAAAAACTCGTTTAAGAATCCCATTTCCAACACACATATCAAATTTCATCATAATCGGTTAAGAAATAGCAAAGTTTCATCCTACTTGGCCATATTCCAGAGCTATATAAAAAATTATTTTAGAATTCCATTCCCAACACACATGGCTAAGTTAATGATACCCGCGGTTAAGGCATAGCCAAGTTCCATCCTACTTGGCAATATTCCACACATATCAAATGTTCTCATTTTCATACACACATCAAATTTCATTATAATCGGTTAAGAAATAGCCAAGTTCCATCATATTTGGCCATATTCCTGAAATTCGTCCAAAAATCATTTTAGAATCCCATTTCCAATACACATGTCGAATTTCATTATAATCAGTTGAGAAATGAGCAAGTTCCATCATACTTGGCCATATTCTAGAACCTAATACAAAACTCATTTTAGAATCCCATTTCCAATATACATGTCGAATTTCAACGTAATCGGTTGAGAAATAGCCAAATTCCATCATATTTGGCCATATTCCAGAACTTCATCTAAAAAACATGTTAGAATCCCATTTCCAACACTCTTGTCGAATTTCAATAACTTAATCGGTTGAGAAATAGGCAAGTTCCATCATCAGAACTTCATCCAAAACTCATTTTAAGATCCCATTTCCAATACACATGTCGAATTTCATCATAATTGGTTGAGAAATGGGCAAGTTCCATCTAGTTCCATCTGGCCATATTCCAGAACTTCATCCAAAACTCATTTTAGAATCCCATTTCTAACACACATACTAAATTTCATAATAATCGGTTGAGAAATAGACAAGTTCCATTATACATGGCCATATTCCAGAACTTCATCCAGAGATCATTTTAAAATCCCAGAACTTCATCCAAAAAACATTTTAGAATCCCATTTCCAATACAAATGTCGAATTTCATCGTAATCGGTTGAGAAATGGGCAAGTTCCATCCTGCTTGGCCATATTCCAGAACTTCATCCAAAACTCATTTTAGAATCCGATTTCTAACACACATATCAAATTTCATAATAATCGGTTGGAGAAATAGACAAGTTCCATCATACTTGGCCATATTGCAGAACTTCATCCAAAACAGTTTTAGAATCCCATTTTCAACGCACATGTGATGAGAAATAATCAAATTCCATCATTCTTAGCCATATTCCAGAACTTTATCCGGAAATCGGCTCAAAATCCCAGAACTTCATGCAAAAAACATTTTTGAATCCCATTTCCAATACAAATCTCGAATTTCAACGTAATCGGTTGAGAAATGGGCAAGTTCTATCCTACTTGGCCATATTCCAGAACTTCATCCAAAACTCATTTTAGAACCCCATTTCTAACACATATACTAAATTTGATAATAATCGCGGTTGAGAAATAGACAAGTTCCATCACACTTGGCCATATTCCAGAAATTCATCCAGAAATCATTTTAAAATCCCAGAACTTCATCCAAAAAACATTTTAGAATCCCATTTCCAACACACATGTCAAATTTCATAATAATCGGTTGATAAATAGGGAAGTTCCATCATATAAAAAATGTGTTAACTATTCACTACATCCAAATCCAACCCCAACTCAACTCCAACTCAACTTCAACTCAACGCGCAAATTGACCCATAATTTAACCTTCAAATCAATTCCCAATTCAATGCCCAATCCAATAATCAAATAAACATATATAAAAAAATCGTAAATATTTGTAAAAGCAGGTATTTTGGGTCAATTCGTATGGCAGGTACCCCATCCCCTTGACGTACAGTCTCCAAAAGCTTTTCAAATCTCCGCCTTGACCATAGAAACAGATTGGCGAAAAAAAAATCTTAATCGGACAAGCCGTTCTTGAGATACCATGGGTCCAGACATCCAGACATCCAGACAGACGGACGGACATTTTTTTTTTTTGCATTTTCAGACTCAGGGACTTTCAAAACGTCGAGAAAAGTGGTTTTGGACCAACCAAATTTTTCGTCATTTTTGACAGGATTTCAATACTTTGGACTTTTTAGACCGAAGTAATTTATTGAATTTATAAAATGTATGGAGATTATTGAATTTATAGAGTTATTAAATTTGATAGGATTTATCGAATTTATGAAGATTGCAAAATTCAAAAAATTTATAAAATTTGTAGAATTTATAGAAGAGACCGACTTGAAATGATTTACAGAAACTACAATATTTAAAGAATTTATATTTTTTTAGAATTTGTAGAATTTATTGAATTGATAGGATATATAAAATTAATAAAATTTATACAATTTAGAAAATTTATTGAATTTAGAGAATTTGTAGGATTTATAGAATTTACAAAATTATAGAATATAGGAACAATAAATGAATTCTTAGGCTGTATAGAATTTGTAGAATTTACAAAATTTATAAAATATACAAATTATTAAGTTTGTGATGTTTGTTTTACTTCATCAAATAAATTCCACCTTTTTTATTGTTTTTATTATAATATACATTTATATATTTTTTGATAGCCTTTTAATTTACATCTTTACTGTTTGGCTTCTAATTTTCGGTTCTCTCTTTAATTCCTCTTTATACTTAAAAATTAAATTTTCTTATACCTACATGTATTATTGCCCAGTCAAATTTTATTCAGTAAGCATATTTTATATAATCAGCTCAAATTAAAAATATATAAATATTTTATTTTTGGCCTAAATTCCAATGCATATTTCGATTTTTTATTGATCATTATATTTTATTATATGATGATTTCATCACAAGTTACTTTAGGTGTACCGTTTTACGCTACATAAATAGCTCGAAATGGTTTTAGCAAGGAAAAGGGACATATCCTATTTAATTACAATAAACCTGTCCTAACCTGAGTTCCTAAAATTTTCTAAATTCTATGAATTCTGTAAATTCGATAAATTCTTAAAACATCGTAATTCATTAGAATATATTGAATTTACAGTTTATAGAAACTACAGAATTTATATAGTTTATAGAATTTTAAGACTTTAGAAAATGTAAAGGATTAACAGAAATTATGGAATTTGTAGTAGAAATAATTAAAGTAAATTTTTTAAAATTTTGGGAATTTATTGTAGATTTTAAAACAATTATATTGTACAATTTACAGAACTGACAAAATTGGGAACATTTACAGCATTTGAGGTATTAGAATTTATCGAATTTAAAATATTTTTTGAATTTAAATTTATAGAAATTAAAGAATTTATTAAATTTATAGGAGGTATGAAATTTTTGAATCAGGGAAATTTGCAGAATTTGAGATACATAAATAATAAATATATAGAACTTATAAAAGTTAAGGAATTTGTAAAATTGATTGAATTTATAGAATTGTATTCACTGAAATTATTTTAAAAATTATGAAACTTTTAAAAAGAGTACAATTTGTAGAATTTGTGTAATTTATTACAGAACTTATGGAAATCATAAAATTTATAGTTTTGATTTTATATTTTACGGTTTTCAGTGCATATATCAAGTATTTTATTTGCATACATATTTTACATTTTTTTACCATAAACAACCGGGTCTACTTTTGAGTGATGGTACTTTACCTTTTATCTTTGTTTCTCCCTTTTTCTGTTTGTTTTAAAGTAGTTGTCATGATTAATACTCATTTGATTTTTATAAGCATTCAATATAAAAAACAAAACTGTGTTTCTTTTTGTAAAATTCACTAATTTCATTAAACGCCGTTTGCATTTTTTTTTTTTTTTGAGGATGAGTTCTCCTGTTTTTTCGACCTGTAGGCCGATTTTGGTCGCAAAATGAAGATTGAAGATTCAGAATTTTGTATATGCACATGGCGTATAATATACATTTTGCTATTGTGTGCCGTCAAAAATTTGTATACTATTAGTGTATTTTCTCATTCGCTTTTGGCATGGTAAGTATCAAAAATAAGCGAAGCGGGTGAAATCGGTTCAATTTTTATGTACTTACTTAAGCTCGCCTTGAGTGATTTTTCCTTTCTTCTAACATGAGTAATTCATGTTTTTGTCTCTATTGCTGTTCTAACCGACGGTCCGACGACATTGTTTTGGTTTCGTTAAAAAAACAACCGAAACAAAATACATATTATGTATACGTAAACAAAAAAAATTCTCGAAAATAAAAAACAACAATAAGCAACATAAATGAATGATTTTTAATTTATGTATTCTTCATCAGCTCCATTCGTAATACATATTTTTAATTTTTAAATTTTGAACAAAGGAAGAAGGCACCAAAACAAAAAGTGAGAAAACAAAACGATTTTATTTATTTTCTTTAGTATTGTGTTGCAAACTTGCAACTTGTGATGGTTGTTCTTATACGATGTTATGTCCGAGGGTGGGGACATTTTATTCTAAACCTAAAATTTATAATAAACGATCTCGCTTTTTTATTTGCTGTGTATATGCTAGAATAAAATTTCTCCACCCTCGGACATAACATCGTATAGGAGCAACCAATCATCATTCATGAGTTGCAACACAATATTAAACAAAATAAATAAAATCGTTTTGTTTTCTAACTTTTTTGTATTTTTTTTGGTTAATTTTTTTTTATTTTGAGTCTCTCTCGCTTCGTAATATTTTTAATTTTTTTTCTTCGGGTTCGGAATTTGTTGTTCTGTCTCAGTCTCTCTTAATACATCCTCTCAATCGTTCTTTTCTGAGCTTATTTCTCTTATTTGTATCTTGTTATCTCTGTTACTCGCGTCATTTTATCTCTCTTATTTGCATCATATTAAACGAACAGCTGAAAGAAAAAATGCACATTCGACACCAATACAATTTACCAATACTATTGCCTTCCGATAATCCTCAAATCAATTCTCATTTTGCGACCAAAATCGCTGCCCTGATCATCAATATTTTGGTATGTGTCACAAGTATCACATAATTCTTATTTGGAAAATCCAAACCCAACATAAAGTTTATGATCAAGTACGTTGCGATTTATTTATTTCCTATAATTTTCTAAATACAGGCCTATATTTCTGTAAAGTAGTTAGAAAATAACTGAAAATTGTCGTTTATTATTTGGCAATTTCTGGATTTCAGCGAAAAATTGAATTTGAATAGATCAAGTTTCCGAATCAATTTTTGTTATCAAAATAAATAATATCAAAAGTTTGGCGAACTCGATCAATTTTTGAAACTTGTAAAAATCACTATAACCGTTTTGCTACGCTAAATTGATTTTCCATAATCTCAGAGTTATTACCAGGTGTGGCCTATATTTCCATAAATAAGACAGGTTTTGCTCTCAGAAAGACTTTTTCCGTAATAAATCAGTCTCCTACACTATTACAATTAAATGATTTCAGAGATATAAATATACAATTTTATAAAACAGACGGGTCGATCTTCCCGAAATAATATTATCAAATATTAAATGTACGACCAATTTGGAAAATTTGCAAACTGACTAAATATATTAAAACTGCTGCTTTGCTATTTCCATTTCCCAAAACATCATTCATTTTCGCATAGAACTGACTGGTTTTTTAAAATTATTGCCGTTTTGATAGGTGCTGTATGCGTGTAACGAACATATGTCATGGGTAATCAATAAATCTTAAAAACTTTGTGTGGTACATTATTCTTGTTAATATATTATTAAACAGCAAAGGGCCCGGTCGTTGAAGCACATCACTTTGTTAGCTGTACCATAAAATATTTAATAATGCCTTTGAAAATGTTAATTACAGTTTATTTCAGTTGTAGAGCGAATAAGAAGTAGTGCTACAGCCAATCTTAATTGATCAATCAGAAATGAACCTACTAGCCTCAATTATTATCAAATTATAATGTATTGAACTTTACCGTCATAAATTAAAATTGGATAAATGACTGAAAGCTTTCTTATACACTATGGTTTGAAACTAACAGATAGTATCACATTTAGGGCTAAAGGTTCCTAAATTCTGCAATTTAGGATTCTCGAAAATATTTCGTTATCAATAGAAAAGTGGAACTCAGTGATACTAACATTAGTGGGTTTATATTTTTATTAAAAGTGTCTGTTTAGCTTTCCAAAATAGTTGTTGTTAATAAATTTTAAAAAATCACATCACAGAAAGTAACCAAGTGGAGTCTTAAACCTGCACACACACAGACCCATACAAACTATCCGTAAGGTCATCGCAAATTTGTTTTGCTCTCCACAAACGTATAGACGTTTAACGGCATCTGATTACACTAAATCCATTTCTTGTATATTCGCGAAAACGTTAGCAGGGATAAGCCTGAATTTCATTAGGCTTCTGTAAAAAAAATCTTAACAAAATAATAAAATATCAAGAACTAGGCATGATCGACAAATTTTTGAAAATTGTGAAAACTAATAAATTAAGATTTTACAAAAAGTTGGTCAATATTTTCTTTAAATCGACCTGTAAAGATTTTCAAAATAATATTCGTTTATAAATTATTTATTTTTACGAATTCATAAATCAATATTTCATAGTAAGGCTACGGACCATTTTTGTGTATATGTCTGGTTCTAGTGGATCGCCGCCTAAACCACACCTAACCTAAATCAATATAAGTATATTTCCAAGAATTATACCGCTAAAATTATTTTCAAACATTTCAATTAAACAAAAAAATATTTCTGAATAAAAGATTAACAATATTTGATGATTGATGATAAATAAACCATCATTTGCAAAATATGTACATATTTAATAAGCTACCTAGATAGTACAATTCTTGGAAATTGCCACACAAAAAAAAAAAAATGAAATTTTACCGATGAATCATAAATGAAATTTATTATTTATAAGAAACTGTTTTTAATAAACCAGTTATGACGATGGTCGCTAGATATGCTACGCGGGACGTTTAACGCCTTACAAAATTAGAATATTTGTTTAATTTGGTTCATACTTGGATACAAATTATGAAACCCTGATTTACTTATATTTCCTATTTTTCATCTTAGATTCAATTCTTTCTACTTCCGAACAATATTTTTCAATTTTTGGTTGAAAATTAATAGATTTTATTCTGTCATTGACATAAACTCGAAATTTATCAACACCCTCAACAACAACAAGCGATTGATAAAAAAACAAAATCTTTACATAAATGTTATATAACAAAATATAAATAAATAAATTTATAAAGAGATTTTCCAATTTTCTTTTTCCACCTTATAACAAAATGTTTTTTTTTTTTTAAGGTAATAATGATTCGAAGATATTATTTCGAAGAGTGTATATAAACGTATAGATCTCGTATAGAAGAGAAAACTCATCAAGAATAAAATTTCATGCGGAACGACGACGACGACGAATATAAAATAATATAATAATAAGATAAATTGATTTTGATACAGATTTATCAGGGAAAGATTATTTTTCTTATTCTGTTTTTGGTGGAGTGGGTAAGAAAGGGGACGCGATTTCTTCCCGTTCGCTTACTTCGTACACAAATATAGTTAAAGCACATTAAAAATAATACTAATGATTATTGTTAGATAAGCGACAATTTTTTTGTGTCTAAGATGTTTTTCCTTGAATATGATAATGTATATCAAAAGGTGTATCGATAATTTAATGAGTTGGGTAATTAATATCTACTAGAACAATTGATTAAACACTACATGTGCACACAATTTATTAATTCTTTATTATTATGTACCTTCAGTTTAAATTTAAATATATCTGCGGTTGATCTGTTTGTTTTGTTATTTATAATTTGCTATTGCGCATACTAAAATGAGCAAGTACAATTGGGTCAATTAGGCAAACCATTAAAATTAATAATATTTCTTGTAATTATATGTACAATCTTAAACAAAATAAACTTATCGGGAAAATCTTTAACGAGGACCGAGAGAACAAAACATATTAGTACGGAAGACTGTCAAATTCATAAATCTATTCATACCCAGAATTTATCCTGCATACGATTGTGTACGTATGTACATATATGAATCAAGTAAAAATATTTCCTTTTTTCTTAAAATTCCGTTTCGTTACCAAAAAAAAAAAAAAAAATCCAGATTGGATTTCAAAATTAATTGAATATCCAACTGTGTTTTTCATATTATATTCAATTCAAACAAAACGGAAAAAACAAATTTTCTTTTCAATTTTCCACTTAATTCTTTATGTTTTTTGTACTTTCATTTTTGAGTAACAGGAAAAGCAACAAAACTTTTTCTTGTTGGATTCAATGGATAATAACTCATTTTAAGATAAATTTATTTTTCGTATTCATCCTACTGGGCCTTTTTTTATTTCATATTCTCTATGTACCGTGGTTATGTTTTAATTTTCCATGTACAATCTGGAGACTTTATCTGAATGGCAATAAATTGTTGTTAAAATGAATTTGGATTTTTGTTTTTTTGTTCTGCGGTGAATATTATGTATAACAAGAGTATAATACGAATTAGGCTAGAAATTATTATGGATTATGATATAAATTTGTAGTTTATTAATGATAATATTTAGTTTAAACAATGCTGTCTGGTAATTATTTTTGTCTGTTCTCAAATTTGGTTAGAAGAATAGTTTTGAATGAAACCGCAAAACAGGAAATAGTTTGTGTGTTGGTATATGGGATTTTTCCATATTTATGTTACAGTGAATGGAGTGTAGTCAATTCTTTGTTAGTTTTAAGATCTTTGGAGATGCAGCTATATAATGTATCTGTAATTTGTTTATTATTTTGATTTTCATGTTTTAATTAATATTTTTAAAGAACGCTACTGCACACATTTAATTGAGATGCCTAATCCTTGGGCCCCTTAAAAATTATTTCATTCCGGCCAAAATAGCAGTGTAAGTGTAATCCGGCAGCACCCATTTACCACAGGTGGTATATCTAGACCGGCTTTGTAAGTAAAACTAACCGATGAGCAGACGCAATTTCAATCGAACCTTGACCAAAAGCCCCATTTAAACTGATCAAAAACTCAACGTTTAACCAAAGGTTTGTGCAAACGGTTAAAAAAAAATATCAAATCTGTTGTGAGGTGTACACGTGGATTAGTAAATAAGAGAAGAGAAAGGTATGTTAGTATTAAACACTCGACCAGGTTCCAAACAGCTCGATAGTCGATAGATAGTAAATTTATTAGAAATTTTTGTTTTTGGTTTTTTTGTCTTAATTATTATTTCGATCGGTGGTTGAGAGAAAGTGGCGAGATTTCGTTCCATCATCATGTTCTCATGCGGTCACCCAAATTTGTACTAACCACAGAAAATGTCGCATTTTCTTTCTTGTCTGCTGACAAAATTCCTTTACCAAAAATTCTGTGAAATGAAGATTTAATTCAGAATTATTCTGAAAAATAGAGATTTAATGCCGCAATATTTCCGAAAATATAGATTTCCAATATAATTTTAAAATTAGAATGAAAATCTTCATTTCCCAGAATATTTAAACAAAAAATTACCTTATTCCAAAATTCTGAAAAATGAAGATTTAATTCTGAAATTTTTCAGAATATTTCAACGAAAATTTTTCTTAAAATCAAAGTTTATTTGTTAAATTGTCTGGAAAACGGAGATTTAATTTAATTTGAATGAAAATCTCCATTTTCCTGAATACCTCAACACAAAATTTTCCTTTTCCAATAATTCTAGGCAATACAAATTTAATTCTGCAATTTTCTGGAAAAGTAGATAACCAATAATTTTGAAATTAGAATAGAAATCTTCATTTTTCAGAATATTTAAACAAAAATTTTCCTTATTCAAAATTCTGGAAAATGAAGATTTAACTCTGGAATTTTCTGGAAAATGGAGGTTTAGATTTAAAATTAGAATTAAAAATCACTATTTTCCAGAATATTTCAACACAAAATTTTATTTTTCTAAAAATTCTGGGAAATGAAGATTTGAGCCGTTTATTTTGAAAGTGGGGCAAGTCCACATTTTGTTGAAACGAGAAAATGAAGGAATAGAGAAACAATAAATGCAAAAATATGGGATTTTGAATTTTCTTATTTTTTGAACAAATATTAGGGATTATTTTTTTTATTTATTTTGACTATAAATTGTTCACCGTTAGATAGATTATACTTTTGTTTGTCTATTGTTATCATTAACTTAAATTTTTTGGAAAATGGACTTGCACCACTTTCAAAATTAACGGCTCATTTAATTCTGCAATATTCTGGAAAATGTAGGTTAACAATATAATTTTACAATCAGAATGGAAATCTCTATTTTCCAGAATATTTAAACGAAAAATTTTCCTTTTATCCAAAAATTCTGGAAAATTACGATTTATTTCGAAAATTGTCTGGAAAATGAAGATTTCTATTCTAATTTCAAAATTATATTGCTAATCTACATTCTCCAGCATATTGCAGAATGTAAGCTTTATTGCTCAGAAATATTTTCTTTCCGCAAAAGTTCTGGAAAATGAAATTAATGTTAAATTCTTTCGATTTCCAAAAAATAATCGATTTTTTTATTTGCCAAAAAATATGAAAAAAAAAAAATTGATCCGTTTGTAGTTGGCTTGGTGCAAAAAAATAACAAATAAAAAATCGAGGTTTTGTTTACTCATTTGACATATTGAAATTTAAAAAATGAAGTTACCAATAGCGTCTTAAAAGATGTAAAATTTAATTTTATTATTATTCTTATTATTTTAGCTTGTATGAAAAACACAACTGCTCGCATCAATATGACCACAAACGTTTTTGAAAATTGCATCATATTGTTTATATTAATTTTGACGTTTACATTTCTATGTATTTGTGAAATTTTGATGAAATCTACCAAAAAATCCGGATTTGTTACAAATGATTCGGATCAAAAAAAAAAATCAATTTATGTCTTTCGAAAAAATATGTAATGTCAAATTATCAATCCAGATCAATTTTTCAGATCAATTTTTTGATTCGAAAAGAATTCGACATTAATTCCAAAATTTTCTGAAAAATGGAGATTAAATTTAATTTGAATGAAAATCTCCATTTCAAGAATACCTCAACACAAAATTTTCCTTTTCTAATAATTCTGGGCAATAAAGATTAAATTCTGCAATTTTCTGGAAAAAGTAGATAACCAATAATTTTGAAATTAGAATAGAAATCTTCATTTTTCAGAATATTTGAACAAAAAATTCCTAATTCAAAATTCTGGAAAATGAAGATTTATTTCTGAAATTTTCTGGAAAAATGGGAACTTAATTTAATTTTAATTTAAATCATTTGAATCAATTAATTTGAATCAAAACCTCCATTTTCCAAAATATTTTAACACAAAATTTTCCTTTTATAAAAAATCTGGAAAATGGAGAATTAATGCTGCGTGATTCTGGAAAATGTAAATTTCCATTATAATTTTAATATTACAATATAAATTTACATTTTCCAAAATATTTAAACAAACAATTTTCTTTCTCCAAAAATTCTGGAAAATGAAATTTAGTTCTAAAATTTTCTGGAAAATGGAGATTTAATTTAATTTAAATGAAAATCTCCATTTTCTAGAATACTTCAACACAAAACTTTACTTTTCTAATAATTCTGGGAATAAAGATTCAATTCTGTCATATTCTGAAAAATGTAGATTTCCAAAATAAGAAGAGGAGAAATTGTTAAGAGTTTGAAATTTCAGTTTCGATCTGCGAGCATGTGAAAAATAAATCATCTTTCAGTACATCTCATCAGGCTATAGCGACTGAACTGCTAATTTATTACACTGATTTTTTCCTATATATAGGAATCAACCGTGCACTTGTAGTATTAGCGAATTTTTACATTCCCCTTTCTAAACTTTTAACAATTTCAATGTTATTGTATTTAACGCATACATGCGGTTACTATGTTCAAACTTTTTAAATTATTTTGGTATATTCCAAATTGATAAATATTTATAAGAAGAGGAGAAATTGTTAAGAGTTTGCAATTTCAGTTTCGATCTGCGAGCATGTGAAAAATAAATCATCTTTCAGTACATCTCATCAGGCTATAGCGACTGAACTGCTAATTTATTACACTGATAAAAGTTTAGAAAGGGGAATGTAAAAATTCGCTAATACTACAAGTGCACGGTTGATTCCTATATATAGGAAAAAATCAGTGTAATAAATTAGCAGTTCAGTCGCTATAGCCTGATGAGATGTACTGAAAGATGATTTATTTTTCACATGCTCGCAGATCGAAACTGAAATTGCAAACTCTTAACAATTTCTCCTCTTCTTATAAATATTTATCAATTTGGAATATACCAAAATAATTTAAAAAGTTTGAACATAGTAACCGCATGTATGCGTTAAATACAATAACATTGAAATTGTTAAAAGTTTAGAAAGGGGAATGTAAAAATTCGCTAATACTACAAGTGCACGGTTGATTCCTATATATAGGAAAAAATCAGTGTAATAAATTAGCAGTTCAGTCGCTATAGCCTGATGAGATGTACTGAAAGATGATTTATTTTTCACATGCTCGCAGATCGAAACTGAAATTGCAAACTCTTAACAATTTCTCCTCTTCTTATAAATATTTATCAATTTGGAATATACCAAAATAATTTAAAAAGTTTGAACATTTCCAAAATATTTAAACAAAAAATTTTCTTCTCCAAAAATTTTGGAAAATGAAAATTAATTTTTAAATTTTTTTTGGAAAATGAAAATTTAGTTTAATTTGAATGAAAATCACCATTTTCCAGAGTACCTCAACACAAAATTTTCCTTTTCTAAAAATTCTGGGCACTAAAGATTAAATTCTGCAATATTCTGGAGAATATAGATTACCAATATAATTTTTGAAATTAGAATATAAATCTTAGTTTTCCAAAATAATTAAACAAAAAAGTTTCTTTCTCCAAAAATTCTGGAAAATGCAGATGTATTGCTGCATAATCCTGGAAAATGCAGATTTCCATTATAATTTTAAAATTAGAATGGAAATCTTTATTTTCCAGAATATTTCCTTATTCAAAATTCTGGAAAATAAAGATTTAATTCTGGAATTTCCTGGAAAATAGAGGTTTAGATTTAAAATTAGAAATAAAAATCTCCATTTTCCAGAACATTTCAACAAGAAATTTCATTTTGTCTAAAAATTCTGGGAAATGAATATTTAATTCTGCAATATTCTGGAAAATGTATATTTCCAATAAATTTTACAATCAGAATGGAAATCTTTATTTTTCAGATAATTTGAACAAACTATTTTCTTTTCCCAAAAATTCTGGAAAATGAAAATTTATTTCTAAATTTTTCTGGAAAATGGAGATTTAATTTAATTTGGATCTTAACCTTCATTTTCCAGAATAATTCAACATACAATTTTCCTTTTCTAAAAATTCTTGGAAAATGAAGATTTGATATTGCGTGATTCTGGAAAATGTAGATTTCCATTATAATTTTTAAATTAGGATAGAAATCCTCATTTTCCAGAATATTAAACAAAATATTTTCTTTCAGAAAAAATTCTGGAAAATGAAAATTTATTTCTGAAATTTTCTGAAAATGGAGATTAAATTTAATTATTTAATGAAAATCTCAATTTTCAAGAATACCTCAACACAAATTTTCCTTTTCTAATATTTCTGGGCAATAACGATTAAATTCTGCAATTTTTCTGGAAAATGAAGATTACCAATATAATTTTGAAATTAGATAGAAATCTTCATTTTCCAGAAGATTTAAACAAAAAATTTCCTTATTGAAAATTCTGGAAAATGAAGATCTAATTCAGGAGTTTCCTGGAAAATGGAGGTTTAGATTTAAAATTAGAAATAAAAATCTTTATTTTCCAGAATATTTGAACACAAAATTTCCCTTTACCAATATAATTTTAAAATTAGAATGGAAATCTTCATTTATCTAAAATATTTAAACAAAAAAATTTCTTTCTCCACAAAATTCCAAAAATGTAAGTTTATTTCAAAAATATTCCAAAAATGGAGATTTAATTTAATTTGAATGAAAATCTCCATTTTTCCAGAATAACTATCAGCACAAAATTTTCCTTTTCTAATAATTCTGGAAAATGGAGATTTAATTCTGCATAATTCTGGAAAATGTAAATTTCCATTATAATTTGAAATTAGAATAGAAATCTTCATTTCCCAAAATATCTAAATAAAAAATTGAATTCTGGAAATTGAAGATTTATTCTAAAATTTTCTGGAAAACAGAGATCTAATTTAATTTAAATGAAACTCTTCATTTTCCTGAAAACTTTAACACAACAGTTAATTACAATTAACTCCACTAAAACCCAAATCAAATGACAAAACATTAATTATTTCTAAAGTCGAAGTCCGACCTGAAGTTCCTCTGAATAAAATACGACAAAAATCAATAAAAATAACACAATTTTCAAACTAGCTATCCGCTGGTTGTTTCTGTATTAGGTAGTAGGTGCTACTTTAAAATAAACTAAGATTTGTAAACTCTGAAATCCTCATGGTTTAGTTTGTTTTAAATCATCTATATACACAACAAAATTAAATTAGAAATAAACAAAATAAAAGGAATTAAATTAATAAAAAAATCTAAATTTTTATTGACAAATTAATTAGCTGCGTTTAGCACTTAATAATCTTATTTGTCAGCAATGTATTAATATTAATCGAAATTATCTAACATTTGCACTAGAATATCCTTGCAAAATTGCGGCCAAATTCGTTTATAGCTAAATTGATTTTTCTCAGAAAATCACCAATCATGTCAAAGTAAGCCAAATTGTATCCAAACAAAGTTAGATTAACAAAAATATCAGCATGAGCAACGTTATTATGCTTTAGACTTGACCAGCAGCAATCGATATTGTTGCATTCCTTACTAAATCCATTTGAAATCTTTAAACAACATTGTTTCAATCCGACTTCAAATTATAAACCAGCATTATATGGATCTTATTATAAATGGTAATAAGGAAACGACACAACGTCTACTCACCCGCCTTCAAAACCGATCCGCAATTTACTTAAAAACCACTAATCCTATTCGCATCCAAATTTTAATGAAAAAAATGTTTTTGTTTGAGAAACTAACCCTTCACCATTGGCGACAAGAGCACTCATGGAAAGATCCTTTATATAGAAATTTTAAAAATTTATATTTTTGTCCAATTTGTTTGCGGTATTTTTCTTGTTACACAATGGGCAATTTGTTCTAGTCCCTTTCTTTGTTCCTCACGAATATCAATAAATGGGATTCATCTAGCTGTTTTCAATAATTACAAAACATTGGATTTCCCTCAGCTTTCAACAATTGTGAAGGCTTATTTGGTATTTCGTCCAGAAAACCCTTTTCCTGCCCGAGACTTTGCAAGCAATCAAGACCTCAAACGAATCAAACTTAATTCGAGTTAATTTACACAAATTCTCTGAGATAGCAAACCGTAACCCTAAATACTTTTCGGCTTAGTTCATTATTCTGCAATTTTATTAGTAACATTCGGACCAGGTCTGTTGCGTCAGAAAACTCTGCACAGTATGTTTTACATCGTCCTGTCATTAGGCAGCACGATCCATAAACAAAGGAAGACTTTTAAGGCATTTTCGTTGGATACCGTAGTACATTCGTTTTTTACACTTATATGTTTTCAATGAAACAATCAACGTGCAGGGTACTTAATAGAATTTCCAGAAATAGATTTTCTTCCACTTAAACTGTTCACCTGACATTATAATCACTTCGTTGTCTGACGGCGATTGTTCAGTCTCTGCGAAAAATGAGAAGATAAAACTAATAACGCCTTTCACTTCGTTGACCGATTTTTCCCCCCTTTTCTAAAAGTTCTGGCTAATGAAAATTTAATTCTGCAATATTCTGGAAAATGTAGATTTTCAATATAAATTTGAAATTAGAATTGAAATCTTCATTTTCCAGATCATTTAAATAAAAATGTTCCTTTTCCAAAAATTCTGGGGAATGAAGATTTATTTCAGAGATTTTCTGGAAAATAGAGATTTAATTTAAGTTGAACGGAAATCTGCATTTTCCAGAATATTTTTTTAACACAAACTCTTCCATTTCCAGAAATTCTGAAAAATTTAGATGTAGTTCTGCAATATTCTGGAAAATTTAGATTTCCAATAAAATTTTAAAATAAGAATATAAATCTTCATTTTCCAGAATATTTAAACAAACAATTTGTTTTCCAAAAATTCTGGAAAATGGAGATTAAGTTTCAAAATTGGAATGGAGATCTCCATTTTTCATAATATTTCAACAACAAATTTTCCTTTTCTAAAAATTCTGGGAACTGAATAAGTCCATGCTGTAATTTTCCGGAATACGTATTGTAGATTTCCATTATAATTTTGAAATTAAAATGGAAATATTCCTTTTCCATATCTTTGCCGCCCCGGTGGCACAGTGGTTGGCATGCTTGCTTTAAGCTCCGGAGGTCCCGGGTTCGAATCCCGGCGGGTGATGAAAAAATCACGGCTGGTGACTGTTGGATCAATGAATTAATCACTCATTATCCGTTAAAAAAAAAAATGATTACGAAACTTCAAATGAAGCGGGCAAATCCCTCTATGAGATGTAGCGCCAGCGAAAGAAAGAAAGATCTTTAGAAAAGGAAGATTTTTTGTTGAAGAATATTTCAACAAAAAATCTTCCTTTTCCAAAGATCTGGAAAATGAATGTTTATTACTCAAATTTTGTGGAAAATGGAGATTTAATATTAAAATTAGAATGGAAATCTTCATTTTCCAGAATATTTCAACACAAAATTTTCCTTTTCTAAAAATTCTGGGAAATGAAGAATTAATTTTGCGATATTCTGAAAAATGTAGATTCCCAATTTAATTTTAAAATTAGAATAGAAATCTTGATTTTCCCGAATATTTAAACAAAACATTTTAATTTTCCAAAATTCTGGAAAATTAATATTGAATTCTGAAATTTTCTGGAAATTGGAGATTTTATTTAATTTGAATTAAAATCTCGATTTGCCAGAATACTTTCACACAAAATTTTTCTGTTTCATAATTCTGAATTGAGATTTATGCTGTATGATTTAGGAAAATGTAGATTTCCAATTCAATTTTAAAATAGAAATAGAAATCTTCATTCAGAATATTTAAACAAAAAATTTACTTTTTCCAAAAATTAAGGTAAATGGAGATTTAATGCTACATGCATGGTTTTAGAAAATTTAGATTTCCATTATAATTTTGAAGTTAGATATCTCCATTTTCCAGATCATTCCAACAAAAAATCTTTCTTTTCCAAAAATACTGGAAAATGAATATTTTATTTTGAAATTTTCTGGAAAATGGAGATTGAATTTTAAAATTAGAATGGAAAGCTCCATTTTCCATAATATTTCAACACAAAATTTTTCTTGTTCAAAACTTCTGAAAAATAATGATTTAATTCTGCAATATTCTGGTAAATGTAGATCTCCAATATAGGTAATTTTGTAATTAGAATTGAAAACTTCATTTCCAGAATATTAAAACAACAAATTTTCTTTTTCAGATAATTCTGGAAAATTAAGATTTATTTCTCAAATATTCTGGAAAATTGAGATTTAATTTAATTTGAATGATAATTTTAATTTTCCAGAATATTTCAACACAAAATTTTATTTCCGAAAAATTGTTGAAAAGTGAGATATAATGCTGCATGATTCTGTAAAATATAAATTTCCATTATAATTTTAAAATAAAAGTGGAAATCTTCATTTTCCAGAACATTTCAAAATTCTTGAAAACGAAGATTTAATTCAGAAAGGACATTATCCATTCTGGTCCAAATGTGAAAGAACTTTGAAAATTGTACTATACTCTGGTAGATCTGGTCCTCCTAAGCATTTGTTATTATGGCACCAAAACTGTGGGACCATTGTACTTGGTTTTATTTGAATTCAAAAAATCTGCGTTAGACATATTATGTATATATTTTCGATGAAATCAATTGTCAAAAATAAATTAAACGTCCTACCATAGCATGACACTACCATGATATTTCGGTCTAACAGCTTTGGTTCCATAATAATAAATGCTTAGGAGGTCAAGTTCTAACAGAATATAGCACAATTTTTTTTTTGGCCGGCTCTTTCACATTTGGACCAAAAACGTATGGAATCTGCATTCTTTCTGGAAATTGGAGATTTAATTTTAAAATTAAAATGAAAATATCCGTTTTCATAATATTTCAACACCAAATTTTCCTTTTCTAAAAATTCTGGAAAATGTGGATTTCCAATATAAATACTTTTCCCACTACATATAACGAAGTTATATTGGGTAAGTATTGTAATCGCGAAAAAATATTTGTTCGAGATTTTCACATTTCTCGACGAATTAGGTTACCAGGACAACGAAACACCGATCAGAAAAATGTCGTGTCCGTCCTTCCGTCCGTCCGTCCGTCCGTCCGTCCGTCCTTCCAGTCGCACATTTTTATTATTTTTGTTTCGCCTCCCATTCTCACAAATATTGATAGTTTTGGTCGACATTTTGCACAAAGATAAATTTCAGTAATAAGCAGTGTGTGTTAACTTTTAGGTCCATTCGAGTATAGAATAGAGGGGGTTGCAGTGGAAAAGAAAACTGCCAAACAGATTTTCTCAAAAACGAGACAGACGATTTTTTTCTTATGTTGATGATAAATTTGACAATTTATCATCTACTTGTTCACAAAATTTAAAGTCGATTGAAGCATTGCGTGGGGGTCATTTTGACAAAAACGAGTAATATAAATTTGTTTATCTGTTTACCGAGGTAATGTCAAACTTTCCGAAGAAATATTTCTCTACAGTTAATACACCTTGCAAATTCCAGCAATTATTGTTCCCTAGGTGTCTTCAAGATAAAATGAATAGATACCGTGTAATATGGAATTTAAATTTCTAAATTTACCTAAAATACTTTGCTGGTAGCAAATAATATTATCAACAATTAAAAATAATTATATCTAGTGAGCTTTTTAATATAGCAAGATATTCCCGTTTCTATGACATTGACATTCCTGGAATTGACATTTCTGCGTCGTTTTATTGACATTTTATGGCATTTTAATGATTGAAATTTCAACGATATGTTGATCGTTACATTATTTGTGAATTACTTTCATAAAATCGCATTTAGAGGTATTATTTCTGAGTAATAAATTATCTTGGTATTCAAAGTCATATATAACTCTTAATAGTAAATTACTATGGGAGACTTTAAAATACTACCATGCAATTAGGATTGCGCAGGTTTAGGAGAGCTGGGAGATTTATAAAATGAAATGCTATATGACAAGGAGGTGGGATTCGGTAATAAATGATAATTAACGTTAATTCTGATTTTGTATTGCTTGTGTTTTATAATTTTGTATTTTCGAATGGTCCACAGCGATGCCCCGTCCAAACTGAAGAACTGAATAAAGAATTATATCGGCAAATCCTCACGTTGCTCACATAATATTGTGATCTGAACAAACGACACAAATTTTCAGAAAATAAATTTTTGGACATTTTGATTGCTCTCTGAATGGAGTAACCCTTTCATTCGGTCTTTTTCTAGAAGAGCCGGAAAATTAATTTGTTGGCTAAATTAGTTCTCATACATCTTAATTAAGTCATGTTTGTAAAAAAAAATTAAAAAATCATTGGGGGGATGATTTTGGAGAATGTACATTTCTATGTACATTCCGAACTGATGGTTGTTACTATTCAAATTGGAGTTCATATAAAATTTAAACAAATCTGATTGATTTCAGTTAGAAAAATATATTTATTTTATAAATTTAAAATTCTAATTTATATATCCATTAACATTTTTATTTATAAATAAAAAATGGAAAAAAAAAATTATATAAATCACATATAATTCTTACAATCTGAACATAAATTATAGCCTTAAATACTCAATGAAATAACAAAAAATTGGCAAAATTTAATTCTTGCGGTGAAATTCAGCAAAACAATTTCTGCCTTTATTAAGGCATAAATGTACCAAACATCAATAAGATTCTTTCGGCTTTTTATAGACACAATATATTAATAATAATGGCATTCACAACATTTTCGACTTGTTAATCAGAGAAATGAAAGGGCCAGTCATTTATAATATATCTATTTACCAAAAAAGTAGAAATATCAAAATCGCCCCTAAACATGTATCATAGGTAAAGTACGAATGAGCTTTACAATTCACATTTTTCATCGACTATTTTTTTCCCTTGATCGTGTTGCGGCATGTGGTCGAACGTATCTAGCTGAACTTCTTTCAAAGGCTGCGTCTCAAAGTTTCGCATTGCTTGCGGCATTGTGTCAAACGATCTTCGTAGCTCCACGTTTTCTTTATTTGAAGAGCGGCCTCGCTTTTTAGCATCCGATTTTTAATAAATTCAAAATACTGTTTCCTAACAGTGCTCGCAGTGTTGATTTCTTTAATTTTTAGAACCTCTAATAATTGGTATGAAAGTTAGTGGCCTGCTTTTTTGAGACGATTAGTCAGATGCAATACGGTAGCAGCTCCGTATCCAAATTTATTTATATAATTTTTTGGTATGCTTGACTCAGCCCCTTGATACAGAAAAAAATCATAAATTCTTCCTGATTTTCCACAAAGTACGTAGATTTTAATTTCCCTAAGGATTAGGCTTTCCTTTCAAATATTGTTTTATAGAGAGTTGCCTTTGAAAGGAATAATTTGCTCATTTACGCATACATGTTTAATTTACTTATAAAGAACTTTGTAAAATCGGCCCCTGCAATTTTTAGATATCTCTAAATTATTAGTTATAATATATTGGTTATTTCGTAGCTGCAAAAATCGATCGCTCGTCATGGGACCTCTAAATAATGCAATCCCAAGAGCTTTATCATAATACAATCGAATTCTGGGAAGTTAAAATCAGCCCATTGCTATTTGTAGTACAAATAACTGTTTCATTTCCGATGTATACTATTGGTGTGTGTATAATTGGTTATCATTTTTTGTTCCTCATACAAGTTTGGAAAACAGCCATTTCTTCAATAATTTTGATCGGCAAATAATTCCTGAAATATTCAAGGGAGTTTTAACGATTGGAATTTCTTGTAGCTCGATACTTGGAACAAATTCTAAATTAGTGGTTGAAAATGAAATTGTGACCGGCATCATTTGATGTTTTCCTTTTTTGCGTAGTGAACATTTTCCATGTTATCAATTATTTCATTATTTTTTAGGACCGTTTCTATTTCATTTCATTCCGAATCAACAAAATCTTCCAAATCGGAATCAAATGTGCTAAAATGAGTTCTTGGTCTGTGCGATATTTACGATTCATTTTCCTAAAGAAGCTACCAAAAATATGAATTTCCATCAAAGCGGAATGTACATATGTGCATGTAGTAAATCATGTATGTAAATAATACATTACTGTTTGTTCGAATTGTAAATTTTTATGTACATCAAACTTCTTACCTTTTTATATAAAATACTATTTATCAGATCAGAACGAAACATTTTCCACTACAATATTTACAGTTTTATGATAAAAAAAACACCAAAATTTAAAAATTTTAAAATAATTTTAACTACCCTAAATTAAATTTAAAAATTGGTTAGCTTACTGGGATAAAATTGCACTTGTACCCTCCTTCACAAATCCCTCGCTTTTAAACAAACGGTATTAAATTTAGGAATGATATCAAAGGGCCGAATGTCGAAGATCCGAATGTCGAAGGGCCGAATTTCAAAGGGCCGAGAGGGCTGAAGGGCCGAATGTCGCAGGGCCAAATGGGTCGAAGGGCCGAATGTCGAAGGGCCGAATATCGAAGGGCCGAAAGGGTCGAAGGGCCGAATGGGTCGAAGACCCGAATGGGTCGAAGGGCCGAATGGGTCGAAGGGCCGAATTTTTTTATTTTGTTTTTAGAAATATAATTTTTTAAATTTCTTGTTTTAACGAATATTTTGTAAATGTACTGAATTTGATATTAAAAACTATAATTTTTATTTATTTATGAAAAACAATATTAATTTTCCAGATATCAATGCCAGGTTGAAATGTTGTTTGTCAAAATTACTCATATCAAAATAGGTAATTTATTTCAGGTTGAAACAATATTCAAAACAACACATGAGACATCAATATACTTTAAAATAAACAGTTTCGTTTAATTTAAATAGACATTTTGGAAATTTTTCCTTAAGGTTAGGTTATGTTATACACTAAATCACAGAGAAATTATTTTATTCGTCCAAATAGAATTTTCCTTCACCCTAACGAATAAAAAATTGTCTGATTTTTATGACAAAATTCGTTTTTGAAAAGAACACAAAATACAAACAACAAAATTAATGCAATATTTTTGCCGATGGAATATCCACAGATAACATAATAAAATATGTATGTATAAACTCATAAAAAATTAATTTATATTTGATAAAAAAATTTACAAAATATTCCTTAAAACATGAAATAAAAAAATTATATTTCTAAAAAAAAAAAAAAAATAATCAAAAAAATTCGGTCCTTCGACCCATTCGGCCCTTTGACCCATTCGGCACTTTGACCCATTCGGCCCTTCGACCCATTCGGCGAATGCGACTTTAATTGCTGCTCAACACAATATGTCAGTTCTGAATAATTTAACATTATTTGTGAGTCTGTGATTTAGCGGTATGAGAGTAGATTTATATTGTGGTGACGAATTGTGATATTGAGGAAGAGGTCCCCAAATTTAAGGTAAGCCGTGACATATTGTGCCTTACCCAAATTATCGAAAAAAAATTTGTAAAATATAAATGGTTGGTTTGGTGATCTTTAACGGATGCTTTCTGGGAAAAGTATCGTCCGAGACTCGGATAGACCCAATTTTTTTTTTAATTGGAATTGAAAGTTCATTTTCCAGATCATTTAACAAACAATTTTCTTTCTCCAAAAATTCTGGAAAATGAGGATTAATGCTACATGTTCCTGGAAAATGTAGATTTCCATTATAATTTTAAAATTTGAATAGAAACCTTCATTTTCCAGAATATTTCAATACAAAATTTTACTTTTCCAAAAATTTGGAAAATGGAGATTTAATTCAGAAATACTCAGGAAAATGGAAATTTAATTTTAAAATAAGAATGGAAATCTCCGTTTTCCATAATACTTCAACGCAAAATTTTCCTCTCCTAAAAATTCTGGGAAATGAAGATTTAATTCTGCATTCTGGAAAATATAGATTTCCAATATAATTTTTCAATTAGAATAGAAATCTTCATTTTCCCGGATATTTTAAAGGAAAATTTTCTTTTTCCAAAATTCTGAAAAATTAAGATTTAATTTTGAAATTTTCTGGAAAATGGAGGTTTAATGCTGCTTTGTTCTGGAAAATATAAATTTCCATTATAATTTTTAAATTAGAATGAAAATCTATATTTTCCAGGTCATTTTAACAAAACACCTTGAAACCCTGTTCCATAACTCAGGATAACGAAGATTTATTTCCGAAATTTTCTGAAAATTGAATCTCCAATTTATTTTGAATGAAAATTTCCATTTTCTAGAATACATCAACAAAAAATTTTCCTTTTCCAAAAGTTCTGGAAAATTAAAATTTAATTCAAAAATATTTTTGAAAATGGAGATTAGTATTGACGATAAACAACGCTATTAAAAAATGAACGGCGAGAATTCAAAAAGTTTATGGCAAGACGGTGATCTACTAATACTATTATTGATAGCAGTCCACGCGATGGATTATCTATTAATACCCAGGTGGCTATCCGAAGTATAAGTTTATGTTCTTTTACGTTCTTATTTACACTGCTTTGAAGGAACTGTTTATGTTATGGCTTGATTGTAACTTGTCAAATACCTCGAAAGACCGGTAATTACTACGTATCTTCGAATAGTTTTTGTTTTTACGATAATAACGACTATATCCCGAAGGAGCTTGTTCTCAAAAAATAATTAACAATTAATATCACATGATCGATGGTCACTCACGTTGTCTGGTTATCACCGTTTAGAGCAAGAGCAGCAATGAAGGGCTCTTTTAATATTTTTTTTTTTTTTTTTTTTTTAATGGCCCCTGAATGTCATTAATTGCTTGGAACTGATTAGGAAATCATGAAATCCTAAATTGGATGCTCAATAAAGAGTTTATTGAACGTAATTCCAACATGTTGACAGTGTACAAAATTTCTGGAACATAAAAGGTGCTGTCTGTCTGCCTGCCTGTGTCCTCTTTACAGCCCAGGTGGTTTTACCAATTGTACTGAAACATCATATTTAAGAGGTCCCAATGAATTTTACTCCAAATCCAATGTATCAGGTTTACAGATTGTAAGAAATTTGCACAATAAGTTTCTGAAAATTCCCTGTTCGTGAAAGAAAGTCGTGTGTTGACCATTTTTTTGTAAATATCGGTATCAACCAGATATATGAATTACATTCCTGGGTTTAACCTTTTCCTCGAAAAAAAAAACCATTAATTTGTTTGTAGTCCCACATTTGTTTCCAATGTTAGAAACACAAATACGCAATTTGCAAAAACACTTTCAATTATAATACTGTTTAGAAAATAAAATTCAAAAATAGAATTCAGAAATCATAAACTAACCAGCATATTATACATAATTTAAAATATTTAATTTGAAATCTAAATTTAGACTAGCAAATAAATAACCATCTCTCAAAAGACGTCATACATCCTCGTCACATATCGTCAAAATGATAAAACTATAAATAATCCACCATTACTAAATAATTAATTTCTAGCATCCGAAATCACATTCAACATAACAAAAAATGGACCAAAGCATAAATGTATGCCAAAATCACTAAATTTTTAATATCTTTCCAACTCGTTTCGTTTGCGACACATTTTATTTTTACATCAGCGCAGCAGTGGCACAGCCAAAACAAAATTATCCAAAGCATTAGCAATTCCTATCAGTTACTTGTTTATAAGAGTAAAAACGTGGTAAAAAACAAAAAATAAATAAATAAAAATATTAAATTACATTTCATGGCTTTTTATTGATAAATAAAAAAACAACATTTTTTTTTACCATTTCCACGCTTCAAACGAAAATAAAACAATGCTGCTACATACTACAATATTATACGGGCAACATATTTTATGAGCTTTGATGGTAAAAAAAAAATAAAATAAGTTCAATTTTTTATAATCAATCATGTGAGTATCATAAAATAATTGAGGTTTTTTTTTTTTTTGCTCTAAATTCATATAAAACATTTTATATTTTGACCGCATAATCCAAAACATTTTTATTATGAAAAAGCAAAAAGTAAAAAACGACGATCATAAAAAATCTCAAATATGTGCATTGGAATGAATTTATAAAATATATGGCACACAAGTAAAAAACTTTAATTCCTATCTAGAGCATTGTGACTAGACACATTTTTTTGTCTTTTGTTAAATATATACATATTTGTATTTTAGAGGATTTATAAAGCTTTAGTTTTATATACCATTTACAAAATTGTTTTTGTCATTTTCATTTTAATGTATTAAAAACGATAAATGGCGGAAAAAAGACAAAAGACAAAAATGGAAAAATGCTTTATCTAAACCAGAAGACAAACAAACGGAACAGCAGTTTTTTGTAATGTATTTAAATTACAATACTTGCAGTATGTGCATTTTGGTTCGGCTACTGTAACGTTTATTTTAATGAAATGTAAATGTAAGTACTCTAAAGTCTAAAGGAATCGTTAACTATCAATTTTTACAAACGATATCCAAATGGCTGATCTTAATAATTCATCAGATACATTTTTGTTACCCAAATAATATTGGAATTCCATCATTCATTTAGCAGCAATTTGTACAACTGTCTGTCTAGTCTGAAGTGTTAACAAAAATGTACGTAACTGTTGCTGATTTTGGGTATTTATGATCGAATGCCCTAATATTTCACCTTTGGTTTATCCTACAACACCGAACTCATTTCAACTTGGCAGAGATGAGAAAATTTGCAATGAAAATCGAAAACTCTCAGAAAAATTTTCAACTTTTCAGTTTTAATGTCATACTATTTAAAGAGGAATTTTTATCCAATGTACATTGTACACTGTACAAGGGGGGCGAGTAGACAAGAGAGAAGAGACGCAACAACTTCAACAACGATTTCAAGCAACATTTGCTACGGTTAGTACAAATTTGGTTGACCGCTTGAGAACATGATGATGGAACGAAATCTCGCCCCTCCCACCGCACAACCGCCGATGGAAATACACATACAAACATACACACACATACACACGCACACATACATACATACACACGCACACATACATACATACATACACATCTAATATTATTCCAGAAATAATCATTCTTATGGGATTAAAAAAAAAAAAAAAATTTAATCCTAATTTTCAGTAACTATAGCCGAACTCAACGCTCCAGGAACAACAAGCAGTTAACGTAGTTTAGAAATTGTGTTGTCTTGTGTTTGTCTTATTTACTAACTATCAACCGCCATGGTGTCTGGAACCGGGTTGATTCTCTATTACTAACATACCTTTCCTTTCCCTCGATCTTGTTATTCGTAAAAGGGTGTACGGTGGACCCGGCGTATCCGGGAAACTTGCCTTAGGTTTGGTCGTACAAACTAAATCAATCAATCAATCAATCAAAAATGTACATTGTACAATGTACAGTGCGGCGGATTCTAAAAAAGTTGGCTTACATTGAAAAACTCAAGTAAAGTATACACAAATGGGGGGTTTTTGGGTCGCTGATTACGAATCTGAAGTCAGAATTGCAAAATGTAACCCCCTTCATCCCCTTTTGACAACTCAAATTCATGAAACAGCCTATATGTAATATTATAATCAAGATGCATATCATTTGAATGGTTGTTTGGGTCGCTGATTGCGAATCTGAAGTCAGAGTTGCAAAATGTAGCCCCCTTTATCCCCTATTAACAAACTCTATTCGTGAAACAACTGTATCAAGATGCAAATTATTTTCATGCTTGTTTGGGTCGTGGATTACGAATCTGAAATCAGAGTTGAAAATTAAATACTACAAACGAATTATGCGCAAAGCGCATTAATAACCGTAGTACTTGGACAAAATTATACTAACAATTGCCCAAAAAATTGTCTATTATAATCAAAGTAAAGCAGATATCAAAGAAGAGGGGAAAAATTAATTTAATCTAAATTTATTTATATTTTTCTCAACAAAATACTACTTATGAAAGGTAACGCGCATTTGAAATTGAAAAAATTCTGAAAATTTCGATGTCAAAATTGCTTCTCGCTCTGGTCGACCAATCACTGAAAAAGTCGATGAAATCTTACAAAAAATCGAAGCAGGGCGACACATAAGCAGCTATTTGCGTAAGGCTCAATACCCAAAAAAGCTCGATGTTTGGGCGCCGCAAGAATTTTCGATGACAAATTTGGTTAACCAAATTTCCAACAGCGAGTTGCTACTGAAACGCAACCAAATCAACCCACTTTTAAAGCAAATCATTACTGGCGATAAAAAATGGGTACAATACGAGATGTCGTTTGAAAAAAAATCATGGTCAAAGAAAGGTGAACCACCAGAAACGACTTCAACGCCAGGATTGACGCCCGTTAAAGTTATGCTGTATGTATGGTGGGATTAGAAGGGAATCGTTCACTATGAGGTTCTAGACTTTGGTCAAACTATTGGTTCTTATCTCTAATATCAGCAATTAACCAGACTGCAGCAAGTAAATAAAAAAAACGGTCAGAATTGATCAATAGAAAGCTTGTTGCCTTCGATCATGACAACGCCAGACCACACCCATTATTGTTGACTCGGCAACAATTGTGAGAGCTCGGCTGGGAAGTTTTGAAACATCCAGCGTATAGCCTGGACTTTGTACCTTCTGACTACCATTTGTTTCGAACTCTGTAAAGCTACCTCGATGGTCTAAAGTTAGCTTCAAAAAGGACCATGAAAATCACTTGGGCAAGTTTTTCACCGATAAACCCCAGAAGTTCTACACCGATAAAATTATAAAACTTCCCGAAAAAGAGCCAAAGGTCATAGATAATAATGACCAATATGTTAAAAAATTAAGGACCAATGCTAATCGGTTTTGAGGAGTATTTTATTTTAGTCTGTGAAATAAGGTAAATATTTTTACAAATGTAAATATTTTTGAAATTTTTCTGACATTTTCCAGTCAGCCGTGCTTAAAGGGTCCAATGCTAAGCGGCTTTGGGGAGTTCTCTTTTTAGTATGTGAATAATTATTAAAAAAACATGAATTTTTGGAAAGTGCTCTAATCTCTATGAATGTTAGAAATTCAAAAAATTGTGAAAGCGGGGGTTTAAGAACGGCATCCTCCATCCTCTAAGGAATAAAACGAAATTAAATTTAAAAAGTTAAATTAAATTTAAGTTAAAAAACGAAACATCCCAAAAAACGAAATTTTTTAAATATTATTTTAAGTCGGTATATAACCTTAAAGGATAAAGGCAGCCGCTCCTTAACTTCCGCTTTACATTTTTTTTAAATTCTATGATTCATAGAGATTGAAGTACTTTTGATAAATTCATGTTTTTTAATAATTATTCACAAACTAAAATAGACAACTTCCCAAAGCCATTTAGCAATGGACCCTTTGCGCAAGGATGTAATCCTTGGAAAATGTCAGAAAAATTTCAAAAATTAATTACATTTGTTAACATATTTACGTTTCTATTTCACAAACTATAATAAAAAACTCCCCAAAGCCGCTTAGCATTGATCCTATCCGAGCAAGGATAACATTTAATTATGTAAATTCCTTTTGTTTTCATATTGAACTTAACAAAAATGTAATGGGTTCTTTCGCTCCGATGGAGTACTTTAATTTGTTAACCAATTCAATTTTTATTTATATTAGATTTGACCAATAAAATGAAGTTGTCTGATAAAATAAAATTATTAAATATTTATTTGTAATAGGATATTGGTAAAACCTTGAAAAATCAAAATATTGAAGAAAATCAAATAAAATTGATGATTCATTTTCACAATGTCGAAATTTAGAGGGATACAATCATATTCCCGAAAGAAAAAGTATCCATCGAAAAAAAAGCCAAATAATGTAAAATAAAATGATCCATCGAAAAGAATGACCCCATTAAATTTTTGTTAACTACAATGTGAAAATAAAAGGAATCTACATAATTGTATATCATGCTTGAATGGAAGGGACAAATGCTAAGCGGAATTCGGAAATTTCTTATTTTAGTGGGCGATAAATGATTGAAACACATACATTTTTCAAAAATGCTCCAATCTCTAAGAATGTTAGAATTCGAGAAAATCATCAAAGCGGGGTTGGCAGTCCCGATCCTCTAAGGTATAAAATTAATTAAAATAATATTTCAAAAATTTGATATTTTTAAAAATCTTGATTTGTGGGATTTTTTGTTTTTTTGGAATTTTTTTTTATTGTGGATAAGGATACCTAAATACCAACCCAATTTTAGAATATCGCTGAAAAATTTCTCGAATTTTTTTAGCTCCAAAAACAAAATTTCAAAATAAAATATTTTTTTGGGATACCTACATTTGCCCGAAAAGATAAAAAAAAAAACAAAAAATATTTTGTTTAATATAGAAGTCGGATGAACTGATAACGATATGATGACCCTATATTAAATATCTTGTACCGATATTTTTTTAAATCAATTTTAAAATGCAAAAATAATATTGGTAATTTGGAAATCGAGAAAAGCCAGACGTTTGTGTTTTATTTGGAAATTTACTCCCTATATCAATCTGCATTTCCAACTTGGGGGCTTAACCGAGATTTTTACACCGATTAGACGAGTTATTGAAGTTCTTAAGGTTTTTTTTTTAAATTTTACTTGAAGTGAGTTGTGTCGCGAGTTAAGGAACGCGTCTAATCGCATGAAAAAAATGAAATAAGTGTAGCGGATTTGGTGTGAAGCGGTTTTTCTTGGGCAAATTTTAGGGCGAAACTGTGAAATTAATACACATGTGCGATCTAAAATAAATCGATTCGAGCAAACATAATATGTCAGCGAACCGGAGTAGAAGACTTCAACAAAACTATTAGGCAGAAGTTTTTATTCCGAAGTAAATTTATATGAAAAGATGATAGATGAAATTTCAAAACAGCGTTGATGCAATGGAGTTGTCCCGACAGCCTTCAATGAATAATAATACTGTTTCTGCTGTTACGAGGGAGCCGACCTCTTCAGCAAAAGCAGAGAAGAAGAGTTAATTCGACGAGAACTTATATTAAAAGACAAGGAGATCGAGCTTTTAAAACGTGTAAACGAGTTGTTGACAAGCAATGTGGTCGTCGGTAACGAAACGGTGGTCTGCCCGCAGCAACATATACGTTTAGTTACGTGAAGGAATCAATGAACACCTTCAGTGGTGATGATAATTATTTGATCGATACATTTTTAGAGGATTTTCAGGAGATGGCGGAAACATCTAGATGGAACGATTTGGACAAGGCGATTTTCGGCAAGAGGCTACTTGAGGGTACCGCAAAAATTGCATTACGATGTGCCGAAAATGTGAACACATGGGACAAATTAAAAACATTTTTAAGGCCAAATTTTCTATGACCGTGAGTGGTGTGGATATACATCGCCTATTATCCAAACGAAAGAAAAAACCAGACGAGTCTTTCATGCGTTTCCTGTTTTAGTTGCGTGAGCTGGGAAGACATAGCAAAAATGATGGCATCCAAGACGCGGAATTTAACAAAAAAATTGTGTACGGGGCGAATAATATGAAGGATTTTAAAAATACATTAAAATTGTATGAAGAAATTGCAATGAAGAAGAAAATCATTACGCCCGTCCAGTGCAACAAACCGATTACGCCAACTTCAGTTAACGATTCTGGGCATTAACGTATCCCGGATAACTATTCGATGATATGTGTGTGGTGACAATGGTCGCACAGCAAAAGAGTATCTGAACAAAGGAAAGGGAACAAAATGCTTTATATGTGGGAAATTTGGCCAAATTTCGACAAAGTGCGAGAAGAGCGATGTGAGGAATTTTCAATTAACGTTCGTAGTTTGATGGCCTTGATAGATAGTGGCAGTGACGTCAATTTGATTTCCGAAGCCAAATTAAAATCTTTGAATATCGAAATTTTGGAAGAAAGTGTCGTGACATTTTCGGGTGTTGGCTTAAATCGTTTTATCACGATTGGGCATTTTATCCCATAGTATTTCATATTGTAGCGAACGGCCTCCTACCAGTAGATATCATCCTTAGTTGATAAACACCCGCATATCTCATCCTTTTTGCTGTTTACGTACGAGTTAATAGAAATCATCCTTTGCGCTGTATAATGTGAGGAATCAGTGAACCTGAATCACATCAAAGACGAGGAGGTTTAAGTTGCCATTCAAACTATGATAGTAGAGTATAGTGCGCAGAAAATCGAAGACAGAAATTAAGTGGCAATGACCATAGTATTGAATAGCAACCAACTAGTTCATCAAAAAGCACGCCGCTTGTCATCGAAGGAACTGCAGGTTGTTTGAAAACAACAAATTGATGTAGTTCATCATAGTGTGCCAGTCCTGTGGTATTAGCGATTAAAAATTATGGATCGATGCGGTTATGTGTCGATTCCGGAAATTAAATCATTGGTGGTTAAAGATCGATATCCTCTACCGTTGATCAAAGACCAGATTGATCAGCGCCAGGGTTCGAAATACTTTCCATTCCTTGATCTCAAGAATGGTTTTTCCATGTATCGATTACGGAAGAGTCGGTGAAATATACGGCATTCGTTGCGCCAGACGGTCATTAAGAATTTCTAAAGGTCCCTTTTGGTCTAACGATTTGTGTCGCCAAAATATTTTGTTCTTATATATGGATGATTAAATTGTGCAATCAGAAACGGTAAATTAGGGATTAACCATTTAGGAAAAGTATTGGAAGTATGTAGCCGAGAAATGCGTTTAATATTAATTAGAAAAAATGCCAATCCTTGTGTACGAAAATAAACTTTAAAGTTTTCTGGGTTTAACGGGCTACTTCCGAAATTTTGTAGAAGTTAACGCGATACTCGCCAATCGAACCGCTGAAAAGCTGAACTTCACACAAAACTGAACTTCACAGAGATGGAGGAATTTTGTTGCAACACAGTTCTGATGATCAGATATTCAATCTCGTTTTCTATAACTCTCGTAAAACTACATCGTCTGAGGAGAGTCATGACAGCTACCAGTTCGAAGTATTGTCATGAGTGAATGAACTGAGCAAATTCCGCGTTTATTTGCTGGGACTCAAATTTCGCATGGTACCTAGCTGATTTTGCAGCATTTAAAGCGACAATGAAAAAAAAAAAGGAATAATTCGCGGTTAGCAGGATAAGCATTGAGACTACAGGAGTTCAATTATGAGATATTCAATTATTATTTCACCTCTTGCTGTACATTTTATTGTAAATGAGCTATTGCTCAAAATAGAATGTGTATGCATGAGATGGAAATTGTTTGAAAAAATTTAAAAGGTTTTTCTGCCTAATGGAAGCAGCTTCATCATTTTATTTTTGTTCTTTTGTTCCGTTTACTCTGTTTCCATCTGTACTTTTCCTTTTAATACTAAATTATTGTTAAAGTACAATAAATAAATGAAATAAATAAATGAAATAAATAAACCATCCAAGCCATCGTATGCGAGACGTAATCCAGTTGTGATGATGATTCAGGAAGGTTACCTACAACCAATATTCGAACTACTGAAACTTGTTGCGTATGATAATTATATTATTACTAATGGTATTTTGTATAAAATAGTTCAAGGCGCGATGTGTACGGTGGTACCGAGGAGGATGCAAACTGAGGTCTTTAAATCTGTTCACGAGCAAGGGCACTTTTCAGTTAAAAATACAGAAGAACTTGTGATTGCGTCAGTTCTTTATTTTACGGCTGACAGACCAAATAAAGTTGTTTATCCAAAACTGCATCCCATGCATTCTGTCCGCAAGGAAGAGAGGATTGCAAGATGGGCTTCTTAAGCTAATACCGAAAGGGGATATGCTATTATCGACATTTCACATCGATCATCTAGGGAAATTGTGGAATAGTATATATTGTGCATGATGGACGGGTATTCCGAGTTCACATGGCTGTATCCTCCGAAAACCACGGCATTCAAAGAGTCTATTCAAAAGCTTGAGTTGCATGAAGCTTTTGCAAAAATGCAATTTTTGGTTGAGGAAAGCAACTAAAAATTGTATAAAAACCACTGACACCTTAGAGTTGGCATGAGTAAATTTTTGATGGTCAGTAAATTGTTGCTAAACGGAGCTTCCGGAAGCTTTTAGGAACCAGATCAGTAAATGTTTGGGTTGACACTACATTAACGTTTGTTTCACGGGAAATAATATTTTTTTTGTTTTATTCATAACGAAATACAAACTTAATTTTTTTTTTAACAAATACTGGTCGAGTTTAACTAAAATTTATTTTTGAGGGAAATCTTCTTTCAGAGCAAATCTGGTAAGTATTATATAAAAAAAACAATGAGAAGTGTTCACTAACTAAGAGGCATCGATTGTTGGGTATTTGTGCACTGTTCCATATGGGACGGAAGACAACAAGTGCTTTGCACTGTTCTCCCTTTAGTGCACAACACTCAAACACCTTTTTCTTACTAACAACTGGTTAGTTTCGTGATTGAACATATGAATCCGTGAATCCTCAAATCTCTCCAAAAATGATTCCAAAGAGGAAGTCACATTTTAACCATGCGTTGGGGGTCCGTTTGGTCCATTTTTTTTCCTTATATTTCCTTTTGGTCACAACTCGACACAAAAACTCAAATTACATTTAAGAAACTGAAAATAATAATATTCATGATATAAATTAATTTACTTTTACGTTTGATATGATTCACTAGTGAAACAGATTTTATTTGATTTGTATCAATGTTTCTTTAACCGAATTCTGTAAGGACAATTTTTTTAGGCAGTGTATATAAATATCGTGATAGAATCGGCCTGATGGACTCCTACACCATCACGTATTTTTAATGAGAACTTGAACATTCCAATATTAGAAATAAATGTATTCCTAGAAGTTTGATCCAAACCTAAAAAATAGTTGCAAAGATGCATATCGCATGTGTTTTTCAATGATAATTTTAATTGTATTGTATTACCACAAGATGCTTTCTATAAAAACTAAACATCCGAGAAAATAAAAAAATAAAATTAAAAACAACAAAGAAAACATTTTAGGTGGTAACTCTAAATTAGTCCAGACCAAAATTATATTCATTAATTTTTATTGGTGTAGCAAGATAGAAAATATATATCGTCGCCTCAGTATTATGTTATCGTAAGTTTCACGGTACGACAAGATAATACAGAGGCGACTGTATGTAACATTTTTGGGTGGCCTGAAACCATCCACTTTCCACTACTCTAATTATTCCATTGTCTTGCGTCTTCAGAGCAAAAATTGGGAAGATATTTCGAAAACGTACGGTAACTTCTTTCTAAACAGCTATTCGACTGTGGATGATACGCGGTAGTTCAATTTTTTATTTTTAATAATTTGCAAATATTACAAAATAAATTGCTCATTATATTAGAGCCATAATCGATTACGACAGATTCAGGTGCACCAAATTTGCAAATGAAATGTTCAGTAAAGGCTCTAGCTACCGTTTGACTTTCTACATCTCGAATTGGGACTGACAACGAATATTTAGTCAAATCGTCTTCCATAGTTAAAATGTTTTTAAGATCTTCGAAATGTGACATTTAATGGACCTACAATATCAAGAAGGATCTTTTCAAACGGCATCTTGGCAGTGGAAGTAATTTACATAGGACATTTAATAATGAATGACACTTTAGTTTTTTGGCAAAAATGTCACAACTTCGAAAATATTTTTTTATTCTGCTTAACATATTAAGCAAAATATAGTAACGCCGATGATTTATTGTTCTTATGATACCTTGATGTCCACCGAATGTACTATTATAGAACTCGTGAATTAACTTATTAATTTCAGCTTCGTCAGATAAAAATATAATTTTATTAGTACCTGTCGGCCAGATCTATAGTTGAAAAATAGGGTTTCAATTATGTTGGGAAAAGGGAATACATCGCCTGTATGGTAACATTGTTAAGCTTTCTGAAGTCAACAACTATTCTCCAGCGTTTTACAGTTTTATCATCACATGTCTTGATGTCTTCACTTGTTCATTTATTTCCTCTTTTGCCACTTGAGGCAAACGATATTGTTTTACATATTGGTCTAGTCTTTTGTACTAAAGGAATGCCATGGGCACCGAAATTTGAAATTGTTAGTTTGTCTCCTGGTAAATGGAAAAAGTCATTGTATTGTCGGCATATTATATCTAATATTGATGTTCTTTCTTCATCATTTACACATTCAAGATTTAGAATTTGTTCAAGATGGTGTAATCTTTGCTCTAGTTTATCTGGCCAGGAATTTGGATAACACACCTAGTTCGTAATTTTCTAGTGGCTCAGAGGCAATATTACAATTATGAATATTTACCGAATGTTTATTACTATTCACAAAATGACAGTAAAATTGCAAGATTTATGATGATTTCTTGTGACTGCTCGGTTTGAATCATTTCGGTATCTCTTGTGTTGGTACCTATTGTTGGTCGTCGAATAGTTGTATGTGGTTCGGTGTGCTCGGAAATTTTTATTTGTGGAAAAAAATAGAAAAAGAATTTGAATTGAATTTTACTTTAAGAATGGAATGAAATTCACTGCTGTATTGAAAATGTTCGATGAAGAAGTCAAGCATCTACCGGTGTACAAACGTTTTAAATAGTGCGATGAAGACGTTTATTATATGACGATCTCGTTGCAGGCCCGAGCACATCAAAAACTGACAGAATCGTCGAAAAAATGAACAGAATAGTTATGGACAATTGCCGAATCACTTTCAGAGAGGGTGCTGATGATGTTAGTAGATCATTTGGCTCACGCCAAACACTTTTCTCCAATGTGTTGAGTAAGAAACGTGTATCAGCAAAATTGTTGAATTTCACCCAAAAGTGAATAGACATTGCTCAGAAGTTGCTGAATAAAATTTACGACGACCCAAAATTAATAAAACGGGTAACAACTGGTGATAAAACTGAAAAGTACAGATAGTACGTCGAAACTAGGTCCAATGAAGGCAATGTAAACTTTCTGAAGAGGCAAGACCAAAAAGAGCTCGTCATGAGACCGAAAAGAGATTCGCAAAGTATACTATGGGTTCTTACCACCTGCAAGGTATACGCTGCGTGTGCGTACCAATTGGAATCAAACGCCTGGATAATCCGCATGCTTACACTTACCTGCATTTTCGTTCATTTTTGTTCAAAAATGACGCCGTTGTGATGCCTCAAGCTCCCTATTCGCCTTACATGTCCCTACGTTTTCTTCCTACGTTCAAAAGCCTGTTCGATGTTGGTTTTAATTTGACTGTGAAGAAGCGAAAGCTTTGTGGGTAACAGTAACATTCCTTCTCCGTCTGAGACTTCGCCAATTTTCGTAATAATTTATAATCACTAGCATGATGCACTTTGTGGTATCCAAATAATAAAAAATGTGGGGAATGTTTTACAGTTTCGTGTATTCCATTACGCAAAGCAGAAGATATTTCATTCCAATGCTTATCCCTATTAGTAGGTATGCTTTTGACAAATGTATGAAAGAATTGCTGATATCACCGGGCGGTTGACCCTATCTGAGGCGTTCGACTGGGGTGAGTATATTGCAGTCTTGGTATCAAATACACCGAATTCAGATAACAAGTCTTTGTATTCTTTGCTCCTAAATTGAGTTCCATTATCTGAATGGATAAACTCAGGAACACCAAATCTTAAAAATACTTCGTTTCATAAGAAACTGTTCCCTTTGTCAACGCCTTTAATAGAACAAATTTGGTAAGATCGTGCATAAAGACCAAGTAGATCAACGTAAATACGTTGCCATGGTCTTTCAAATGCGTATAACTTTTCCATCGGTGGATATGATTGATTGTTTATCGGTTTTGTTGTTTTACAAATTTCGCAATTTGATATAAACTGATGCATTTGTTTCGCCATCCCTGGCCAGAAGTAAAACCTCCTCATTTTCTCAAGTTTTTTACGGATACCTCCATGAGCAGACAGTGGTTCATCATGTTCCTTCTTTATTAGAGATAATCTTAAGCTAGTCCCGCCAAATCCATATTCTTGGTAGGCTCAAGTCGAATGAATATCTTATCTTCAGAGACACGAAATGCGGGGTATTTATTTCGGTCGTCCTTGATTTGTTTGAAAAACTCGGTGTATTCTGGATCTAAAAAATGTCACCTTCTATAGGTTTATTTGTTCTAAAGATTTGGAATAGTTGACTTCAAATTCTTCGATGGAGTCGCAAAAAATCCTGGAGGGAGCATCCGATACTACAGTTTCTTTGCACTTCTGATATTCGATTTTGAACTTGTAGCCCTGGAATTTTAAACTCCATCTCGCTAACCTTCCACTTAGAACACGTTGATTCATTAACCATTTCACACTGGCATGATCTGTGATAAGCATGAATTCGTATCCTTCCACATAAGGCCTAAACTTTTTAATGGATAATATCGCCGTCAGACACTCCAACTCAGTCAGTGAATAATTCTTTTGTACCTTATTGTTGAGCATTTGCGACATGAATGCAATTGGTCGCTCGTTTCCTTCAATGTCCTTTTGGTATAGTACACCCTCGACGCCTTCCGTGCTCGCATCACACTTAATGAAAAAAGGTTCTTTATACTTGGGATTTATAAATACAGCAGCTGAAATAAGCAAAGATTTCAATGATAGTAGCGCCTCCTGCGCTTTATTCGTCCATTCAAATTTCCTTTTTTTAAGACAATCTGATATTGGTGCTGTTATATAGGCATAGTTTCAAATAAATCGGCGATACCACCCGCACAGGCTTAATATCTTTCTTGTTTGTTTGACGCTTGTTACAGCTGGTAAATTAAGTATCGCATCTATACGCCATTTTCTCCAACTAAATAGCACAAATAACGGATTTCTCGCATTACGAAATTGCTTTTTTCGACGTTAATTGTTAGACCGGCTGTCAGCAGTCTGTCGCTTACCAACTCTTACAATTCAAGGTGCTCCTTAAATGTACCGGTGACGATGAGCAGGTCGTCCAAATAAACAAAGACCTTATCATGTAGCTCATGCGGGATAACCTTGTGCATCAACCGGCACATTGACTGGGCTGCATTACACAGCTCAAACGGCATCACCCTGAACTGGTAGAGTGATCGTTCTAGCAGACATCACAAGGGGGATCTGCCAGAATGCGTCGTTCAAGTCGAGTCTGTTATCTATTTGGTCTCGGACAACCGGCCTAACAAGCCATTGAATAATGGAAGTGGGTACGCATCCTTTTCCGTTACTGGATTGATCTTTCGAGCATCTAAACAAAATCTCGATTTACCATTTGATTTCTTTACTAAAGTGACGGGTGAACTTCATGCACTTTTGCTAACTTCTATAACTCCTAAACTTAGCATTCGGTCAATTTCTTCGTATACGTCTTTCTGAACGGCTGGTGAAATCGGGTAGTACTTTTGCTTGATTGGTTTACAATCTTTCCTAACCTCGATTTCATGTTCATACAAACTTGTTTTGCCTAACCCATTTTTTGCAAACGAAGGGAAATTTTGTCCGAAGAAATTTTTAATTCTTTTATACTAGGCACTATTCCAAATTTCTGCCAAAAATCTATCTCCAAATAGAGTGGAGACTGAAGACTGGGAACAATACAAAGTTTAATAAATTTTGTTTCATTGCCAAATTTAACAGGAAGCCAAACGTATCCCTCTATCTTGTTTTTTGTACCATCGGCTGTTCTGATAAACGATCCTAATTTGTGGAATTTTATATTTGCTTCGGCTAAAAATTGTAGAGAGTTTTTCCTTAGCACACTTACCGATGCTCCACTGTCGAGAAGACTCCGAATAATTTTAGAAGTAATAGTCACTTCGGCATAACGCAGAGGATCACCTTTTGATAGAATATAAATTACTGACGATATACAAAGTTTAGTAAGCCGGCGCCTGTCCTTAAAATACTTCTTCGTTCTACTAGCGTTTAAATTATTGGTACTTAAAATATATTTTGTATTTTCTTCGAGGGGAATTACTTAATTTATTTGGGAACATCCCTTTATGGGTTTCCGTTTTTCATTCCCGAGGGTAACTCCCTCGTTATCCTCACGCTCGAGTGCGTGTTTTTCGCTGCATGTAACAAACAGTCTTGGCAGTTTGGTTTTCTCACGTTTGCTACCCCACAACCGAAACAAAACATATTAGCAAATTTCTTGATACAATCCTGGTATCTTTGGCCTATGTCCTTGCAATTTCAGCATACCAAAAGTAATTGGTTCTTTAAATTAGAATTCTCTGGATTCGCACGAAATGCCTCAATTTCAGCACCGCCTTCTTTTGTGGGTTAGATTGGGACCTGGTATTCGCATAACCTTGCTTGCATTGGTAACTGTTGGTTTACATAACTACTTTTTCCGTCTATTCCATTTATTTCCTGCCGTCGTTTTGGAGTCGTCTCAGAAAAAAGTCGCGGATCGTAGCCTGTTGCTTTCCACATCTTCACATAATTCCGGCATATTTTCCTTAATTCTTCTACCGACTTAATCGTATTGTGGAATGGCAATGTTACGTTTTTTAATGCTGAGACCATATTTTGGCATAACCTATAGATCAGTCTCTCTTCCGTCAAGCGATTTTGCAAGACGAGAATTTAATTTCTGAACACTCAAAACGAAATTAAAAAATGATTCTCTATTTGTTTGGGATCTTCTGAGTATTTGTTCCTGTATCTCTTCTTCGAAGTTGCTGTTCAGTTTTAATCAGTGTTTATAAATCCAGTACCAGTCTTCTGCACTCTTACTTAAGAAATAATGCACAACCCTCAGCAATAGATCTTGTGTAAAACCATCATTTAATGCATTTTGCTCTAACCGATACAGAAAATCGTGAATATTAGTGGTTTCGATACCATCAAAGGAAAGTTTCCATCTCTGTTGAATTTTATATGAATCCATAAGTAAATTTTTGTGATTATAAGTTTGTTGAGGTAATGGATTGAATAATTGCTGATTATTCGTGTTTCTCTGAGTGTAGTTTGGTGTTAATCATTGTCGGAAAGCCCTTTGCGATGCTACAACAGGATCCTCATCCTCTCCGTTTGACATATTTGGTAAGCTATTTCTGATTTGATCCGCGTTATTACCGATGATCGGGCGGTTATTTGATCCATTTCCATGTTTTCAACCGAAAACCTTTGTTTATCGTTATGTAATGATTCAGTCTTCAGTCGTATGGTTTCTTGATTGACTGGAAGTACCTGCTTTTGGACTGAAAGTTTGGTTTTGGTGACTAAGCCCTCTTCTACGCGAGTCTGAAGCTTCTTTTAATTTCTGAAAATCTGGCCATAGTCTAGCATGCTGATTATATAACCGTCGAAAACTTGTATATAGAGTAGATAAATTGTTCTTTTCACCAATGGTTCGAATTAGTTGTTCGACACGATCTTTGTGACGATCAAGAACTTGAACTTTCCAATATTAAAAATTAATGTGTTCCAAAAATTTGATCCAAACCTAAAAAGTAGTTGCAAAGATGCATATTGCATGTGTCTTTCAAGGAGACTTTTAATTGTATTGTACTACCAAAAAATGCTTTCTATAAAAAACAGACATTCGAGAAAACAAAAAAAAAAAAATTAAAAACAACAAAGTTAAACATTTTAGATGGTAACTCTAAATATAAGTCCAGACCAAAAATTATATTCATTAATTTTGATTGGTGTAGCAAGATAGAAAATATATACATTTTCTGACAACAACTCATTTAGATATATCATTCAACTGATACTGATAAAAAAATTTGCCATGACATTGTTGAAAAACCATCATTAATAGTTCAACGAGTTAGAAACAAAAAAAAAAAAAAATCCGATTTTTCAAACGAAAATATGATAGCACACGGTCTAGACGAGCAAATATACATTTAGAAGTCAATTCATTTTGTTGAGCTGGCAGTGGCGTTATACCAAAAGTACAGAAAATCACTTCTATTTAGTATATAAAACAGCTCAAATACCATTGAAATCGAGTTACCTAAACTTGTATCCACTTGAACCTGTTCAAATTTAATTAATTACGAAACATAAAAAGGTTGGTACTACATCACATTGTATACCACATACAATATAACAAAAAAAAAGTGAACTAAAATGTGATACAAAATACACGTGTATCCTTATCATAATATAAAGACTCGAATATCCTTTTTGGTATAATGTGTAATACTATTTTGTTAAGGTACAGAAGGCGAGATAAAAAATCTTAAATGAAATAGAAAATTTATTTAGACACTTTGTTGTGGTTACATTTTTTTGAAATGAAGACTAAATGAGAAACAAAGAAAATATGCAGGAGTACGGTTTTTTTTTGGAAAAGTTTTATAATAAAAAGAAAATCTACTTTATAGCAAGCAACATTGTGATTGATGGAAGAGTATTTTTAGTTGTTTGTAAACATTTTTTATTTGTTTACAAATACAATAAAATCGGAATGGGGGGACGGGGGTTCAGGAAGTAAACAAACTTCTTAATAATGTTAAATAAAAGTCATAAAATTGATTGAAAACTTTTAAGTCTACAATATTATTATGTAGTTGTTAAACATTGTTTGTATAAATAACAAAAAGATCTTTATTTGTAACATTACAATTAAGCTTTTTTTATTTACTATATACATACATAAATAAAAGCTTTGATGTTCATTTTGTTTTGTAATTCACAGTTGGTTTGGTTAATTAATCAATCACATAAGATACAAGAGTTCGTATAAAGTTAATTAACAAGAAAGAAAAGTAAATTAAATCACAAAAGCTCAAATGTTATACTGAAACGACAGTGATTTAGAGGAATGATACGTACTAGGGCGACATATTAAGAAGTCGAATACAAATTTGAATAAATTATGTGTGTGCACCTTTTTGAGGTAAATTGCGACAAAAGTGCTCTATTATGTTTGTTTTGTTTATGTAATCCTCACCATATATAGGTATATTTATAGCTTGACATATTCACGTAATGTTTTGTGCATGAACAAAAACAAAAAAACAAATAAAAAATGTAATCAATTAAAATGAATCCCTGTCACCATCCGTCTTTTTTGGAAATGTTTTGTTATTTACATTACACTTTTTTGTGCTGTTGTGTTTATGTACATGCGGTGTTAGAGAAAAATTAATGGGTTACTCCAGATAAACTTAACTTAAGCCTGAATAAAAGTTATTTAACCTGTTAACTTTAAAACATTAAAAAATGCATACATACAAAGAAGGTTATGTTAATTCTATAATTAAATGAGGCAACATTAATTTATTATCCTAAACTATGCAATACATTGTGTATATATCAGATAATATACAGATTTTAGTAATTGATAATGATAAATCTGTTTTAATCACATAGAAAATAATTAATCCTATTAATTCAATTATTTGATAAATAGAAAATATTTTTGTATTAGCTACTTATAAAAACATTCCCGTAATAAATTTAATCTGATTGATTGATGGATTGATAATTATAATTATTTTAACTTATTTATTTTATGTAATATAATCTGCAATCTAATAGTTATACATATATCGTATAGTTTACTACAACGATTAAGCTCTGGATTAAACACAGATTTGTCCACACAAAGGGTATAAAAAAAGCATAAAAATAAATTTAAAATTGTACAAAGCTTATACTTAGGATATAACTTTGCGTCAATTAAAATTAGTTTGGAGATACAGTTTACATAATATATAAAGTGTATAATAGAGCAAATTTCACCCGTCCATATTCTAAAGAAGATGAAATATGAAAAAATTTAATTAATTTTCATGGAAATGATGATTTGGTCGTTTCGAACTTTTTATAAAAAAAAAACATTCAAATTACGGCAGAAATATATTTTGTTATAATAAAAATAATTATAATTGTACTCTACTCTGCTTTTAGTAGGTACATTAGTACATTTCATAGTTATAGAGGAATTACAGTTAAACTATTTTATACTTCATAAACTTTTCTCATTAAAATAATAAAATTTCAAATACAAATATGTTTGTAATCCTTTTTTTTTGTGCTAAAGGTTTAATTTTTTGTTGGAAAATTATTAAATTAAAAATTATTTTTGTATTTAACTGACTAGTAAAAAAAAAATGTAGGATATTTTTTTTTGGCTTATATTTGAACAGTTCTTAATTATTAAATATAACAAAAAACAAAGTATTCAAAAATTAGATGCGGAAGATGTAAATTATTTCTAAACCATCCGTATTATTAGAGTTGGATTGTTTTAGAAAAATACGGCAAATCATCAAGAATTTTGTATAAGAATCGTAATATATATTAATTCAACATTCCGATCCTTTAGACAAGACTTAGAAAAATAATTCTTGTAATTTTTGTTTGCGTTAATCCATTCTAAGACTGGTTAGGCCGGCCGTATGCAAGTTTGCTAGTAATTGGAGACATCTAAGCACGCGATAGTTATTATAGCACAACACAATTATTAAGCACTCAAAAAAATCTCCGGTAGGTAATATTGATTAACCGATTTCGTTGATATTTGATGAAACAATCTTAATCAGTTTAACAGTAAAATTAAAATCTAATCCAAAATTGTCACAGTTGATAACAATTAGGCTTAGGATTTTTAGGTTCTAAAAAATCAAAAATATGTAACTAATATTGCAAAATATGTGATTAAAATGAAAAACAAGTAGTCAAATTTTAAAAAGAAAACCTAAACTGACCTAATCTTAAGAGGATTTCAATTCACTCATTAACAAAACAGTATAAGGTTTTAGGCTATAAGTTGGATTAGCTAACTCTCCTGTATCCCTATTCTGCCTGGGAATTAGGAATTGGAAAAATATTGCTATATTTCTGAACTTCAATAATTCCAAATTTTTTATTCCTCAATTCCAAAAAGTGTATTCTGGTGTAATTGCGAATAATTTCCAATGGGAAAAACACTATTTCAAATTTTGCAGCCGCCTTTATTTAAAAATTTTATTTTATGCATATAAAATAAAAACTTTGCCGATACTACTTTGTAAATAAAATAATGAAAACACACAAAACAACCAGTTAATTTAATTTCCAAAAAAATTTTTGAGAAAAATAAACGGCAAAACTCACATAAACTGGAATTATTTTTCCCTATAATTAAAAATTCCCAATCGCCAGAATACACTTTTTGAAAAAATAATTCCCAACTGCTAGAATACTGTCAAAATAGATCAATTCCCAATTCCCAGGGAATAGCCAGAATAGGCCAGAATAGGGCCACTGGGTTACAAAGTGCTGGAGAAGTAGTTCAAAAATCTTTCCACATCCATACACTTAAATATTTGGACTGGTAAGTGACACTTACTTCAAAAGAACACCATGATGGTTGAGACTAAGAGATTCACGCTATTAAAGTAAGAAAAGTTAAATTACGCTCTTATTTTTGCTCAATCAAATTATAATTCAAACTGAATTGTTAATTTAAGTTGCCATCAAGATTATATTCAGTTACAGTTTGAAATTCATATTCTTTTATACATTGTGCTGATACTAAATAATTTTGTTGTTTTATTCAAATCATGTTTCGTATTGCAATTTTTACTAATTGCAATAAAAATTTATTTTGGAATTTTAAACTTTCCCTTCTCGAATCATTTTAAAATGAAAGCTGAAATTGAACTCTAAATTTTGTATTTTAAATTTCATTCAAAATTATGCTCAATTCCCCCTTCAATTTTATCAATTTTGTTTCAATCGACCTTTCTCAGAATTTTGTGCTCTCACTAAACATAAAATGTTGCTCAAATCTTTCTTATAATTGTACCTTAATGTTTAATTTTTCTCTTACCAGTTCAATTCGAAATAGAAACTCAACTTTTAAACTAAACTAAATTAGAGTTATGTTATTGCTCAAATTCAAATTACTTTTCAAATTCAATTTCTACTTAATATTTTATTCAATTACAGGCATACCTCGATTAACGCTACCTCTTTTAGCGCTGTTTCGTTATAGCGCTCTTTTGATTTTATGAAAAAAAAAATTATTTTAACTTTAAAATATTTTTTAAAAGGTTTTATTTGTTTAATTTCATATAAAAATTGTTGTTACTATATATTTAGAATAGCAAAAAAAATTGAAAGTTATGACCATGGTATCTCCAATGAGGATCTGATTGCTAGTTTATCACAAATTCAGCCAGAAATGCGAAGCCTACGCTAGAAACAGAAGATATACCAGAAAATATGTTTGGAACATAATCTAGGGATAATCCAAAATGCCTTAGAAGATTTAAGTGAAAATGATCCCAATTTTGAAAGGTCCTGCGCTATAAAACGAGGAGTAATGAACACTTTATCACCCTACATGGAACTTTTAAAAGAAAAAAAACTATTTAAGCAAACAAGCTTAGAACCATTTTTAAAAAAAAATAGTTAAATATGAATTTACGCCTTTATTTTGTGATATGTATTAAATTTTCCTGATTTTATTGAAATTGTTTTGTTAAATTGAATTCTAATTTATTTTCTAATTTTTAAATGAAGTATAAATGAAATAAAAATTTTATTTCAAAATTAAACTATGTACCAAAAAAAATTGGTTAGGAACGTAACCTCATATTTTAGTGTAAGCAGCACCTCTTTTAACGCTGTTTCTGTTAACGCTCAATTTTCAGGAACGCAATATGAGCGCTAAACGAGGTATGCCTGTACTGCTTAAAATTCAAATACTTTGATACTTACTCAGATTTCTGCTCAAAATACTGATACAAATTTAACAAACCGTTTGCCCTAAACTAGAGTTTTTAATTCTAGTCGAATTCAACTTTTCTACTAACACTCAACATTTTCTTAAATTCACTTGCAACTACAGCTCAAATTGTAGTCCAAATTTCTAATCCAGTGATCAAGCACATTTAGACAAATCTAGGTTAGAATTTTTACTTAATTTGTAAACAAAATATCACAAATTTTTTAACTTAATTTCAACCATAATTTTGTGTTAATTAATTCAAACTCAATTTTTAAATATTTTTTAATTATATTACATTCAAATTTTTCCTCAAACTCTCGATTGGATTGAAATTAAATTTTTAGTCTAAACTTTGTTCAAATCTTGTTTTACCTCGTACTAAATAAAACTTTTGCATGAATAATTTTAGATACATTTTTAAAACTCCCTCAAACTGTTATTAAAAGCAGTCCAAGTTCCAAACATAAGTTTTAAGCTATAAAAAGCTCGTATTTTAAACTGTATTTCTAATGTATGTAAATTCCTACTTAAGATTTTATTCAATTACCATTCTATTATAAAACAAAAAGCATTCAGATTTTTGTTGAAATCGTGTTTAGAATTTAAACTCAGTCACATAAAGTATAAAGTGCATTAAGTATTTTGCTAAAATTGTTTTCAATATGTGTTTCCCAAATTCAATAAAAAGATGACAATTTCTACGTAAAATTTCACTCAAATTCATTATATCTAGTTGGGAATTCAAGATAATTTTCTCTCTTTAAAATTTCGTTCTCTTAGTCAGTTTCCTCTCGGTCGAATGCAGTTGATCAATTTAGACTATATTTCGTATTCTCAACTTCGAAAACAGCTTGAAACAAAGTTTTTGACTAAAAATCTTAATTTTTTTCGAATCCATTTTGATTTTAAACTAAGTTGCTAGTCTGAATACCACTCACATATTAAAAGAAAAATTATATCATACAATAATCAATTAGTAGAAATACCTAAATATTTGATAAAACTTTAAATTTCACTCAAGTTATTATTTCAATTTAATTCAATGAGCTTGATCAAAATTACAATCAATATTCAAGTACAGTTTGGAAGTTTAACTCAATTTCCGATTAAAATATCACACAAAGTTTATTCAAATCCAGATGGAATTGTAATCTCATTTTATTCTGGATGAATCCAAGGTTGTATTTAAATCCATTAAAACGATTTTCTTTTCCAGTCACATTTTTTGATCCAATTCATTATTTTGGTGTTACCTAGACATATCTATTCTTTGATCCACCTAATTTGCTCTATTTTATTTTTTTTGTTTTCTAATTGAAAATCCACTCAGTACATCTATATATTGTGCAATGTAAATTTATATTTATCTCAAAATATTGTGAAATCAAAATTCGAGTTGTAACTCAATTCCTATATTTAATTTTATCAAAGATTTTATTTGGTTTAAAATGCCAAAACCATTTTTTTTAATTTAAATTCCTAATTCAAATTTAACTCAAAATTTCCGATACAAATTTCTAAAGTAAATTCAAAGGAAATTTTCTTGGTTGTTTGAGATCAAATCTCGTTTGCAACCCAATTTTTACCTAATAGTAATTAAAATTATGTTTATATTGTTTGGAACACCAAATTTAAACTCAAATTTTTGCTCAAAACTAGAATGTCCTAATCAATTTCAAATTTAAATTTCCGGATCAATTTTCTAACCAAGTAACACTATACAACAATTTTTTCTATTTGAATTCCATGCAAAATGTAGTTTAATCCAGAATTCTGTTTTAAATTTCATACAAAACGTTGGCGTCGTGGTTCGAGTTGTAACTGAATTAAAATTGTATCTAATTAATTTCAAATTGAAAATTTATGAATTTACTTCCGGTGTTTTTTTTTTGTAAATCAACTTAATATTTAGTCAACTTCAAGGAATTTCTATTCAAAGATTGGAATCCAAACTCTATTTATAACTTAATTTCTGCGATTAGCTTTTGATTCATATTAAACATGAGATGTTGTTCAAATCTAGTTTGTAATTCTAATTAAATTTTTAAATCCAATTTAAGTTCCTATACTCAATGTTTTATTCTATTACATTCGGGAATTCAAATTATCATTCAGATTTTTGCTCGAAATATTGATTTTATATTCGATATGTTCAAATTCACAAACGTATGTGACAAACAATATGTTGACTTTTCTCACGTAAATGGCACTCAATATTTTTCTAATATTCATGTTTGAATTTTGACATTTAATTCCAATTTATTTTAAATTAAATTTAAAAATTTTATCTAATTATACTAATTAAACTTTCATTTACAATCATTACGTCCAATTTGGAATTGATGCTAATTTTGTTATCTTTAGATTTCTCTCTTAGTTTGTTCAAAACCATCGTGTTTTAATTTTAATTCAAAATCGATTCGTAATCTACCATTTTGTTAAAAATTCACACTTAATAAACAACCACTCTAAAAAATGTTAGTAAATTTACTACGATTATTGCAGTACCTTATTTGTTAATTAATAAGCAAACTGTTTAATTATATTACATTAATGTAGTAAACAGAAACGCTTGGCAGTAAAATCCAACAATTGCTGAATATTTATCAAATGTATGTTGAAAAATTACCATTTCTACATTCCCTGTGTTTAAATTTTAAATTTAAACACTATTTAATGAATAATTAACAATTGTTTGTTGAGAATTCAACAGAAAAGGAGTAAATTTCTATTCAACAGAAAATTAGTAAATTATCTGGTCCCGTTGTCTATTATTCACCTTGCACGTGTAACCTGTTTTGTTTAGTTCGTTTTCAAAATTTAAGTGATTTAGTTGTGCTTGTGTAAAAATTAAGTTAGTAACAATTAAATAAAAATATATATTACAACGAGTGAGTGTTTTATTAAAACAAATTAATTTTTGTTTAAATTTAATATTGATTAGTTCTTCAATTTAATTGTTTTTTTTTTTCAATAAGTTGTAAAATGCCTAAATTTAATTTGTTAGGTTATGTTTCTATAAATTTTGTGTCCATAAGTGATTAATTACATCCCAAAACTGTTCGTGCTGCTTAGGTAGTTGTTAATATTATTACAAGTGTTTCTTTCTGTTTTTAATATTAAATTTTCATAAATTTAAAAATAAAAGTTTTGAGGTATCAGTGTCATTTGTATTCCGCATGGAGTTTTTATAAAGGCGAATTTCTCATATTTTTTTTTTTTTTAGACCTACAGTTGATCTGTGTTGTGATAAACAATTTTGTTTTATTTTTACATTTTCATTATTACAAATTTCGATACAAATATGTAAATGGACGTTAAAACAGTGAGACTTAACTTATTAGACTCTAATTATTTGGAATTTCAACTAATTTTGTGGTTGTACGAAAATGTAACGGTAAATGCTTTGATATGTACATATAAAACTAACATCATTGTACAAATTAAACTAAAAGTTTTGAAATTTTAATAAAATTTAAGTAAAATTTATTAAATATAATAAAAATTCAGCAGAACTTAACCAATTTTCACAAAAATATAAAGAAATTTAGTCATCACGAATGTGCGACAGCGTTCTCATGTATTTAATATTTATTTGTAGTAAATTTTAAATTAAATCATGTTGTGTAATATGTGCCAATATAAAACGCAAGATATTGCAATTTACAATAAACATTTATATGTACATCGAGAAAAATTAAATGGCAGTTTTCAGTGTTTGTGGCCTTATTGTTTTTATAAATTTTCAAAGTACTGTAATTATAAAACTCACTGGTGTCGGCGTCATTCAAATTCATTAAAAAAAAATGCAATACAGCTTAATATAACAACGATTAACCAAAATTATACTTGCAATGTGTGTCAATTTAATTCAAATAAATTTATTGAAATTAGTGTCCATTTAAGGAACCATTTGAAGTCGGGTGAGAAAATACTGTGTCCGGCTACAAAATGCAAATCCTATTTCACAAATCAATCAAGTTTTCGTTCACACTGTTTTAAACACCATAACAACAAAACAGAAGCCACATTTTGTTATACTGAAATAGAAAGTGCAAACCAGTTTCCAATTATAAATGTTGAGCCTGGCCAAGATAACTATTTAAACGGTACCGAGACATTAGCTGTCGATGATAATGTATTTTCTGATTTATTTTAAACGCTTAAATACCGATTCGGAGTTTCAGATTTAGGACTCAATTTTGTGCATAACGAAATTTCTGAAATTTTAATTAAACATGATGAAAACATAATAAAAAATATTACGAAAGTTCACGGTGAAAACCTTGTGTGTAATATCGATGAAATTGGTGCTATATTATAAAATACATCAAATATTCGTAAACTGCCTTCATCGATGTATCGATACTTGATACATTAACTAATTTAATGAATGATGAAGCCATCTGTAAAATGTTCAATGGAAATAAAAATACGGAGAATCAAGTGTTACAAGATTACAATGATGGCACACTTTATAAAAATAATATGTTTTTTAATAGTAACGGGAAAAAACTAGAATTGCTTTTATTTCAAGACGCATTTGAAATATGTAATCCTTTGGGATCTTCAAAGACTAAACATAAATTAATTGGAGTTTATATGATGCTTGGAAATCTGAAAAAAAAAATATCGATCTGTTATCAAAAATATTCAGTTAGTTCTTAGTTGCAAGGAGGCCTTTATTAAATTATTTGGATTTCATAAGATTTTAGAGCCTTTAATTAAAGATTTAAAAATTTTAGAGTCTGAGGGGATTAGAATTAAAAGATATACAAACGACCAATTTCCAACAAATTATAAGGGATCCGTTTTTGCTATGATTGGAGATAACCTTGGAAGCCATCAAATAGGAGGATTTATGGAAAACTTCAGTACTACGGAATATTTGTGCCGATATTGTTTATACACACGTGATTCTTTGAAATACAAAAACATGGAGCTATGTGAATTAAGGACACCTGCAAGTTATGAAGGTTGCCTTCAAAATATTCTCGACTCTGAACTTAATCAAAATGGGATAAAATCGAATTAAATTCTTAACACTTTGAAATATTTTCATGTGTGTAATCCAGGACTACCGTCTTGCATTGCGCATGATTTGTTTGAAGGAATTATTCCATATGATCTTATGGAAATTTTATTGTTCTTTCACAAAGAGCGGAAAATCACTTTCGACTATATAAATATAGGTTTAATATTTCTTCGAAAAACGTTTAAGTTAGCCCTTTCATTTCCAAAAATATGTAAATCTATGAAAAAAATTCCGGGAAAGGCATTTGAAGTGTGGAATATATTAATTCTTTTGCCACTTTTGTTCCTGGAGTCAAACATAAATCGCGAAAATCCTCAATGGATTTTTTTCTGTTCTATGGTTGAAATGTGTCGACTTATCTGTGCACCTAAAATTTCGGAACAACAAACACATTTACTTCAAAATTATATCGATATTTATTTCCAACAAAGACAAGAATGTTTTCCAAATATGAAACTACGACCTAAGCACCATTATATATGTCATTATCCAGATTTAATAAGAAAAATGGGACCATTAAGAGGTCTGTGGACGATGGGATTTGAGCAAAAGCATCAATATTTTAAACAAATTGCAAAAAAAATAAAAAATTTTAAAAACATTACATACTCCCTTGTTAAAAACCACCAAGAATATCAGGCACATATATGTAAAGACCGATTTAAACTATTAATAATTGCTGATGATGTTATTTGCTTTTCAACTAATACTTACAATGTAAAGATTCCAGCCGAATACATATTTATTTCTAAGAAAATTGAATATTTAAATACTGTTTACAAAGAAAACTCACATGTTTTAGTCAAGCTTGATGAACAAGGAATAATTGACATTTTAAAAATTAACGCTCTTTTCATAAATATTTCATAACTAAGCTATTTTATATGACATAGTTACGAAATATTGGTACAATCAATATACCACCTTATACGAAAGCTTCAAAATAAATAAATTTTATGAATGCGTTAAATTGGACCAACTAATTTTAAAAAAAAGCAGTATTTTTGTTGCCAAAAGGAAAGAAACATTATTTTTCCCCATTTTCTTCTTTTATGTAAAACTTTATTTTAATTCAAATATTTTTAAATAATTGAACAACAAATCAGTATTAAGTTTAAAACACAAAAATTATAACGTAAGTGCTACATAAAACGTGCGAGTATGCAACTAAATAATTTCAATTATATTTAAATGCAATTTTATTTAAATGTATCACTTTTGTCATATTTAGGCATCATGTCAAATAAAAAAATACCTTTCGAAGTTTGGAGTGCGGACCGAGTTACAAAAAAAACCTTTTTATCTATGCCGACGATAAGCGATGTTATTACAAAAGGTAAAACTTAACAGAACATTTATTTTTTAAATATTTTATTCTAATATAATAACATGCTTTAATATATAATCGTTTCAGCAAATTTTCTTGGAATTAATGGTTCCCTTTTGGTACTGGAAAGTTCAGGTTCCGAAATTGTAGAGGACGACATTTTAGAATTCTACGCGGAGAAAAATGTATACTATATCCTGTTAAATGAACAAGAAGAATGGAGTCTACCAAAACCACTGTCAGCAATTTGTATGTTGGATCATTCCAGTTTACCAGTGATTGACCAAAACATAACTATATTTACATCCGGTTTTAGTGAAGAACCAACCACCAGCAGTGAAAGATACGTTTTATTATCGGAGGATGAATTAAATGTTGATACATCTACGTCGGCTCTTTTGTCTCCGTCTTCCCCCGTTAATATGAGTAGTGGTGCTTTTTCTTCATCTTCATCAACAAATAGTACTGCGTTATTACTGTTTTCTAATTTTAAAGTTCCTTGGGACAAGTTGCCGAAAGATATTTTGATGAAATTGCAAAAAAATGAAAAGTTGGGTTCTAGATTGAATACATTCATAAATTATGTAGTTGACGCATTGCGAAATTTTTCTGTTTTAATTCCACAAAAAATGTTTCGATCAATAGCAGAAGATATTGTACGAACCTATCCGGCGAGTTTTGAACAGAAAGATAAACTTAACAAAATAGTATCATCATATTCAGAAATATTACTCACTATGATGAGAAACCGCGACAATTACCTGAATCATACCGGAGAAGAGAGGGCTAAAGGGTTGAAGATACCAATAAAAAAAAGAAAAACGGTAAATGCATTAAAAGAGTCAGTAAATAATTGGCAGCCAGAAGTTAACGAGAAAGAAGGTGACCTTTCATTAAAAGCAAAAAAAACATTTCTTAGTACAGAATTTTGCTAAAAATAAAGAAATGATCTGCGAACGTGAAAAGATTTTACGATTTATGAAAGATTGCTACGCCATACAACGTATTTTCCTTAACAATCCGGAAGAATATCCATCAATTGCAAGCATTCAGGAGTCCTGGCCTTTTATTTTCAACAGGAATTGTTCGTTTCAGCACTTCGCTGAATTAACAGAAGTAAATGAAGAAAAACTCAACAACTCGTTGTTTAAAACTGAAATGCTCACTATCCGAAAGTATTTCATGAGCTCAAAGCTTGAGCTTATTAAAACTACCTTACGACTGGAGGAACAAGATGAAGGGATTCTACGTGCCATTGCACAATACTTTCAAGAAGATTTAATATTTATCTTACAAACATTTTCTGTAAGTATTTTAAATATTTTTAAGATAAATTTAAATTTTATTTTAATCTCGTTTCTATTTTTTATTTGTACAGGTTGGTACGACCTTGGATAACGTTAAAAAGCAATTCCTACTGCGGGCGCTTGGATTGCAATTATTGGTTAGTTTGTTAACTTAAATAAGCTCAATTGAAAAAGTATTTTTATTTTATTTAAAAAAAAAATTTTTTTGTTTTTCACAGAATCGAGTTTGGAATCACAAATAGGATATGTTTTCATCGAAAAGGTCGAAGTATCGTCTACAGACCACATAAATATACATGACTTAGTAATGCAATGCATTGCTTATTATTATAACTTCAACATGCAATATCCTCGGGAGATTTCTCAAACTCTGGATTTCATAGTGCGATTTTTCCTAAATCATTATCCTGAAAAGCCCAGAGGCCCTAAAAAAACATTCATAACATGTCAAAGATAAATAATTTAATTCGTAAATTAAATGATTTTGTTTTGAATTAAAATATCATTACATATTGAGTTTTATTTTTTCTTATGTACATATGTATATGTATAATTGAATAATGTATTCTTATGTATAAAATACATCATACATTTTATGATTTTTCTTAGTTTTAGAATGAAATATTAGTTTATTTAATTTATTACCATTATGCTTAATGATTTTTATATTTGTATGCAATTTTGCTTTAAATATAACGTTTTTATGTGCCTAAATCTGTAGTACTATACAGAATAAAGTAAATTTACTTGAAATATAATAAATAAGAATTAGTGAACGAAAAACTAGATATTTTTTAATTTTTCTATTTCAGTTCTCCATTGTCAGGGAAGTTCACTTTGTCAGCAGTGAAATTATATTATAGACTTGATCAACTAAACTTGTTTCCAACTATTCAATTTCTTTTTTTTAGGCGAGCAAGCTTAAAGTAAAGCGGATCAGCTTAAACGCCTACAAGAAATTAATTTGCTAGCCAAAACACGGCTATACTTAACTAAATGTCCTATGGCAATTCGAAAATTAAACCAAAAATTGATTTGATTTTGCATTATGCAAATTGGGATAGCCCAATTAAAATAATATTTGATTAAACGACGTGTTGTCTTGCAAATTTATTGGTTGCCAGATGTTTGAGAACCTCCTCAATGACCTTCATTTGTTTATACTGTATAGAATAAATTGGCTAGTTACCAATAAATTTCATAAATATTAAACAGAAATTTCAACGTTTTACGTTAATCAAAAACAATCTTTAGATTTAACATTACATTTTTGGTTGAATTTCAAACATTTTTGTGATTTTAATTCAACAATTTTAGCTTGAAATTTAAACATTTAGTGTTGGAAAGTCAACGAATTAAGCTAATTATCTAATGCTTTGAGATTAAAACAAAACAATTTTCAGTTGAATTTTTAAATTGTTTGTTGAAAATTTGTTGCTTTATGTTAATAATCCAATATTCCGGGATTAAAATTCAAAAATTTTGAAGCAATTTCAAACACATTTTATCGAAAGTTCAACATAGTATGCTAAATATCTATTACCCTGAGATTAAAATGCAACTACTTTTAGATGAACTTTAAACTCATCTTATTAAAAGTTAAACTTTTCATGATAATAATCTAGTATTTTTGGTTTAAAATTCAAAAATCTTCTGTTAATTTTTAAACGTTTGCTATTAAAAGTTTAGCGGTTTATGTTTATAATTAAGTGATCTAGGTTATTTTTAGCTGAAATTTAATATTTTTGTCAAATAAAATTCAACATTTATTGTTATTTATTCAAAAATAATTATTAAAATTTTCAACAAGTGGATTGATTAAAATTCAACCAGTGCTTAATTTTACTACAGTTATTGTAGGTAACCTGTTGCGTGCAATTAATGTAGTAAAATTCAACTAAAATTTTTTAGAGTGTATAATAACTTGGAACTTTTTGGATTTAAAATTAATTTTCGTTCGAGCCCATTTTAAATATGAATAGCTTTAAAACTGTTGCTCAAATGTCTCAATGGGGTAGAATTGCATTTGCTACCTTTTGATAGTTTAGGAATTTTAACGCTTGCTTACTTTTACGTATCATACATTTTCATATTTTGCCCTAATCAGATAAATTTCAAAACGTGGATTATTCCATTTTTGATAAAAGCACATACGTTAACGAATAAAAACAAAAATTATAAAATCTGCTTCTCTAGAAGAACTCCGGATCGTCAAATAATGTGCAGTCAACTATTCAGATATTTTAATTTGACGTTTATTTTGTACTTAATTTATATTATTGTAAATGGTAAAACGTAAAATAAGTGGCAATATGTAAAAACATGTGATGATGGAAAAATATTTTCAAATATGTGGTAACATACAGGGCTGATTCGCTTTTATTTGTTCTAAAAAGAATAACTATCCAACCAATTTTTGGTTTGGATTTCCCAAAACAAATATTTTTTTACATAAGAATCCTAAGCCTAATAATAATATTTGTGATAGTTTACCGGATTCAATAGATTTTCATTATCGAACGCCACTGTTAAGTTCACGCTCCTTCTTCATAACAATAACAATTTCACAAGGAGAAACGTAGAAGATATACAGAATGACTTGCGGCAGACTTATTTCAGTTTCCTATAAACGAAACTGTAGGGATGTCGATTCAAAATGGTGAGGCTGTCTATGAGGAAGAAATTACGAAAGGGATTGTTCAATAATCTAAAGGAAAATGTTGCCAATATGGAAACTTTAAGAGAAAATCCAGAAGTCAATTCTAATTTCATCAATGGCAAATTGTGGCAAAAGATAATATCTGTTTACCGATGATTTTCAAATAAATAACCCTTTAGGCATCCAGTGCCATTTCGTTTGCGGGATTTATTACAGTTTTCCTTTAGCAAACAACCTCTCTAAACTAGAAAATATTTTTAGGGAAGGACATAAAAAAATCGGCATTGACGCTGAATGAGCTATCATTTAGTCAATGAGTCAAACGATATTGAATGCAATACTGTTTCTATAAAATCTTCCACTGGGACTGTGAATGTAAGATTTATTTTAAGACTTTTCCTAGGGGACAATTTGGGGATGAATTCAATTTGTGATTTCAGCAAATCGTTTTCAAAAGTAAAGCGAAAAAATCAACGACCCATAATATGGTAATTCAAGATGAAAAATATAAGCGCAATATACAAACTGTCGAGAAACATTGTTTCGGAGAGACTGAACTCAAAATTCTCCTCTAATTAGAATTCATTCCTTTCATGTAGTTAAAAATTATGCTGTCGACATGACATGATGCATGATTTGTTTGAGTGAATTTGTCATTATGTTGTTTGTAAAATAATTCATTACTACATAGATGAAGTAAGAATATTTACCATATAGAAACATTGATCTTAAGAAAGCAAACTTTTAGATATGGTTGTTTAGAAATTGGAAATTTATCAAAACCAATAATTATTGATCAAATAAAACATTCTCAGTTCAAAATGACCGCGAGTGAAATAAAAACATTCATCCTTCTTCTACCGCTTATGGCAGGAGATTTGGTCCTTAAATATTTGATTTAATTCTCAGAAGTGGTTGTACTACCTGAGCAAATTTGGTGTAATTTGCACAAATTTATTTTTATTTTTGCTGGATCAGGAATTGGTTAAATAAAAGCACCGCAACACCAAATGAAACCACTTGATTTATTTCCAATTAAATTTAAAATCACAATTTGGATAACAATATTAATTTAAGCTTTATAACTTTATTTTATAATTTAATACACTTTAAATCACTTATTTTAATCGCTTGTATTGACTATAAGATCGCCTTTTTCAGAATGTCCAATTTTCTGTAAAATCATCGTCAGCTAGTTTTTTCCCGGGAAAACCACTTTTCAAAACACAATATTCAACAAATGAGCTACTAATTTAATCTACAAAAATTGAGTTATAAAATAATAAAAAGTTTAAAAATCATTAAATATTTGTGTCAAAAAAATAATTTGATTATAAAAAACAATAATAATAATAACAATTGTGATACTGATTTGTGAAAAAGCTAAGTTTGAATTTAATTATAATAAAATAGCATTTAATAATTTGTTTATATAATTTCAGCGTTCATCAACACTACCGAAGACATAACACTTCTTCGTCCATTTAATTGCAAACTATAATAAGAAATACGTAGAGCTTTTTTCAGAGACCCTTCAGCCAAAACATCATGGACCACCTAAATATTTTTGGTGCTTTAGATTTGAAGCTAAGCATAAAGAAATAAAATTCTATGCAAAAGTCATCATCAAGAAAAAATATTTTATTGAGCCTTGCTAAAAAATGTAACTTAAAATCCTCACTTCTTTTAATGACACGAAAAAGAAACAATCTCGCTTTTTTAAAGATCAATATCGTATTGAGAGTATAAATTTAAATGTGCTTTTCACGAAATTAAGCCACTGATAATAGTAGCTTGGTGTGAAATTGACAATAAAGGCACAGTTTATAAAACTGGACTGATTCTTAGATTATTTAGATTCGAGCTAAGCGTCTTTGAAATTGTTGAGATTTTCATTTAAAAAAAAAAATTCGAAATATTTCTTTTAGTAATTGAGCTTTTGGTAGATTCATTTAGTTCGCATTTTGGCGCTTTTGAAGTAAATCCCTATAAAACTATAATTGCTGAAAATTTATTTTATAAGATTACAGATTTTAAGCTACTTCCAACAAATATTCATCGTACTGTGAACGGAAATTTAATGATTAATTTAAATGGATACTTGTAACTTTTTGGATTTTGTATATTAATTTATTATGAGTTATAGTAACATTTTTAAATATCATTTGTATCAAAATTTAAAAAGATGGAAGACAATAAATTAGTAGAATTGACAATATTGCTATTAGACAATAATGAATATGAAATAATATGTAGATAACTATATAGAGTAGTTGAGCTACACAGGCTTGTTACAACAATCGTCACCAATAAATTCCACCGCTGAGTCCTCAATGTCAAAAGCAGACCTGGAACAACTACTGCGATTATTAAACAATTGGAAGCTACCTAGGCTATTTATATTCAATATTTCGTGGCAAATTTATGAATACATTTTTCAACCATATGTGTATATTGAATACATACATTAATAATGTCCAACGTATTTAAATAATAAATATTTTAAAATCACATTTTCAGATGAATGTATTGTTATTGAAAGTATCTTGCTTATGAATAGCCATCATATTCAAAAAATAGTAAATAAATACGACATTAAACTTGGAATTGAGGTTAAATTTGAAAAGCGCATTACTGATTATAAATTATCTCAGCAAAATTCTGCCACTTCCTCGATGTTGGAATTTAAAAATATAGCCTCTTCCTCGGTGTTGGATTTAGAAATTCAGAAAAAATAAAAAAGCAACCTCAACTCGGCAAGAACTAACTTTAGATGTCAATAGTCTATTACAAAACTCTCTATTTCAAATAGAGCAGTAATAAACAAGTTTGCGAAGAAAATCCAAAACTAAATGAAGGCTCTAGGATACAATTTAGGAAGATATTTCTGTACAAATTCTTTCAATATTTCATACAGTATTTATGATAAAATAAAATGGTCCTAATATTTAAAATGCGATTTATAATTAAAGCAATTAAATTGAAGCAATTTCTACATCAAAAATTAAAAAAAATCGTAAAGAAAAAGGTAGACGAGATGAATAGGCTATTATTATTCAAAACAGCCTAGAAAAAAGCCTCAAGGGAAAATTTACGACAAATTTTTCAATTCCCAACGCCAGATAAAATCTGTAGTGGAATTCTCTCGAAACGAAAACTTCGGCCAACATAATAATGTTCAACTAGGCTAGAATTAAATTTTATTTGTTAGTTAGCTATACTTATAATTGCAAATTTAATTATCTACTACAAAATTAGCACCACCCGAAATTAACATAATGGATCAATTGGAGGCTATTTTCACAGACAATTGTTCATGGGCTGAATTAAAGCATCATTGGCAAGCAACAAAAATCTACCACTTCAATGAAATCATAAAATCGGATCCCACCATCAATATTTTGAGTAAATGAAAGCATTACAAGAAACCGATGGGCTACAAACTGGTAAATAATTTAACCTAAGTACATATTTAGATGGTCGAAAATGTTTCCGCAGTTTTGACAATAGATGCCAGTAGAGTTCCTTTAGGCAACCAAAACTGTTTTTTTTTACAGAATTAAAATATTTCACAAATATCCAAAGATAAAGCTTTGTGTTGATCAGAATGCACCATATTAACTAATTCATAAGCTTAATTTATTTTATTCATTTCTTTACAGGTTATATTGATATCCATCATCTAAATCCATCCACGACGAAAAATTTTTAATAAAAAACATATTCAGCCCCTTATAATGGTAACTGGAACTATTTTAGCACCAAACGAATTTTTGGCTTATATTGATGGTATCAAATATGTATTAAATTCCTTAATTGATGCTGTTTAAAGTTTAAATTCTACGAATTTCTTGTCTGACTAAAATTGATTATTCAATTATAAATTCATGTTTCAAGCTCAGCCTCAAGAATAACAAACATTTAAAATGTTTATAAATTTGACAACAACAAGGTTTCATAAAAGATTTTGGCAACAACAAAATATCTCACTAGTTTCATTAGAGATTTAATGTTTATGTCGAAAATGCTACAATCTTAAACCGAATTATTTAAGGTGCTAATTTAGATAATATTTCAGAGGCTTGCTTTAGCTTTTCTTAATCTAAAAGCTCAAAAAATAATGCAACACCACTAATAATATAAAAATCAAGCCCAGCTTCAATAATTACAAATATTAAAATTTTTAATAAAACTGACAACATAAACATTTCATTTAAGATGTTAACAACAACAAAATATCTCGCTGGCGTTTTCGAAAATTTAATGTAATGTCAAAAATATAAAGGGCTGAAACCTCACGAGGTGATCAGAACTTCGGTCTTTGGTATCTTCAATAATATCATAAAGTTGGTGTGACTGTTTTGACATTATTGATTTCTATTTTAACCAATATATATTTACTTATACAACAACAGCCAAACAGGTCAAAAGCTTCAACATGGGTACAGGCATCCAATTTAAAACGAAAAATCGTATTCTAGAATTTTATACCGAAAGTAGTATAACAAATTATACTGATACTTCTAACCGTTTAACTGACCATATTCCAGAAATTTATCCGAAAACTCATTTTAGAATCCCATTTACAACGCACATATCTAACACAATGATACCCGCGGTTAAGGCATAGTCAAGTTCCATCCTACTTGGTCATATTCCACACATATCAAATATTTCCATTTCCAACACACAAATCAAATTTATATTCCAGAACTTCATCCAGAAATCGTTTTAAAATCCCAGAACTTCATCCAAAACTCATTTTAGAATCCCATTTCTAATACAAATGTCGAATTTCATCGTAATCGGTTGAGAAATGAGCAAGTTCCATCATACTTTGCCATATTCCAGAACCTCATCCAAAACTCATTTTAGAATCCCATCTCTAACACACAAATCAAATTTCATAATAATCGGTTGATAAATAGACAAGTTCCATCATACTTAGTCATATTCCAGAACTTCATCCATAAATCGTTTTAAAATTCCAGAACTTCATTCATAAATCATGTTAGAATCCCATTTCCAATAAAAATGTCGAATTTCATCGTAATCGGTTGAGAAATGGGCAAGTTCCATCCTACTTGGCCATATTCCATAACTTCATCCAAAACTCATTTTAGAATCCCATTTCTAACACACATATTAAATTTCATAATAATCGATTGATAAATAGACAAGTTCCATCATACTTGGCCATATTCCAGAACTTCATCCAGAAATCGTTTTAAAATCCCAGAACTTCATCCTTAAATCATTTTAGAATCCCATTTCCAACACAAATGTCGAATTTCATCGTAATCGGTTGAGAAATAGACAAGTTCCATCATACTTGGCCATATTCCAGAACTTCATCCAGAAATCTTTTTAAAATCCCAGATCTTCATCCATAAATCATTTTAGAATCCCATTTTCAATACAAATGTCGAATTTCATCGCAATCGGTTGAGAAATGGGCAAGTTCCATCCTACTTGGCCATATTCCAGAACTTCATCCAAAACTCATTTTAGAATCCCATTTCTAACCCACATATTAAATTTCATAATAATCGATTGATAAATAGACAAGTTCCATCATACTTGGCCATATTCCAGAACTTCATCCAGAAATCGTTTTAAAATCCCAGAACTTCATGCGTAAATCATTTTAGAATCCCATTTCAAACACAAATGTCGAATTTCAACGTAATCGGTTGAAAAATGGGCAAGTTCCATCATACTTGGCCATATTACAGAACTTCAGCCAGAAATCGTTTTAAAATCCCAGAACTTCATCCATAAATCATTTTAGAATCCCATTTCCAATACAAATGTCGAATTTCATCGTAATCGGTTGATAAATAGGCAAGTTCCATCATATAAAAAATTTGTTAACTATTCACCACATCCAAATCCAACCCCAACTCAACTCCAATTCAACTTCAACTCAACGCGCAAATTAACCCCTAATTTAATCTTCAAATCAATTCCCAATTCAATGCAAATTCAATGCCCAATTCAATAATCAAATAAGCATATATAAAAAAATCGTAAATATTTATAAAAGCAGTTATTTTGGGTCAATTCGTATGGCAGGTACCCCACCCCCTTGACGTACAGTCTCCAAAAGCTTTTCAAATCTCCGCCTTGACCATAGAAACAGATTGGCGAAAAAAAAATTCAAATCGGACAAGCCGTTATCGAGATACCACGGGTCCAGACATCCAGACATCCAGACATCCAGACATCCAGACATCCAGACATCCAGACATCCAGACATCCAGACATCCAGACGTCCAGACGTCCAGACAGACGGACGGACATTTTTTTTTTTTTTGCATTTTCAGACTCAGGGACTTTCAAAACGTCGAGAAAAGTGGTTTTGGACCAACCAAATTTTTCGTCATTTTTGACAGGATTTCAATACTTTGGTCTTTTTAGACCGAAGTAAATGCTAAAATCAGAAACTGAATTATTAAAGGTGTTACAGCGCTTCACCCATGAAAAACGAAAAGAAAATCGTATTTAGCTTTTTCGATATGTACTTCCAAAGTTATTATTTTGTTTTCATTAGAATATTCTGATTCCTGACCGAATATACCATATAATACTAATGTCGATTTAAAAAAATTCCAAAACATTTTTAATTGGGTCAGAAAATGGAAAATTAATTTTCTCCGTTATTAATAATTTTCTCGGATGAAACAAATTAAATTTCCATTTTCTCAGCCAATTAAAAATTGTTTTGAATTTTGAAATTAAAAGTAGTATTATATGTTACGTTCAGTCAATAATTGTATCGAAAACAAACCAATAACTTTGGAAGTATATATCGAAAAACTAAATGCGATTTTTGTTTTTTAATCGGTAAAGCGCTTTACATAGCGAATTTATTCTTTGCTTGGTTTAGCGTTTCTAAACCTAAAAGTCTTAAAAGCTCTGTACAATCTTTTCTATCTAAAAAAACATTATTACTAACACCAGTCATGATAAACAAATCAAGCTCAGCCACCAAAATTACAAATATTTTAAAATTTCAACAAATGAACAATGTTTCATTTAAAATTTTAGCAACAACAAACTATCTCATTGGTTTTATTCAAAATTTGATGTAATAGTGGTTTGGTTTAGCCTTTCAAAACTTAAAAAACCATGTAAATGTTCTCTAACTAAAATAACACTACTAGTAACATCACTAACGAGTAAAAATTTAAGCTGTTGACAACAACAAAATATTTTACTGGTTTTATTGAAAATTTGATATAATGCGGCAATTTGTCAAAAATGCTACAATCTGACCTAAATCCGACCTAAAAAGCTTTGTAATATTTTTCTAAATAAGATAACGCGATTACTAATACTACGCATGACATAAAAATCTAGCTCATCCTCTACAATGTTTGTGACATTAAAAATTTTAATAAATTTGACAACAACAAGCTTTATTACTAAAGATTTTGGCAACAACAAAATATATCACTGGTTTCATTGGAAATTTAATGTTTTAGTCAAAAGTATTGGAATCTTACCCCGGATTATTTAAGGTGTTACTTTAGATAATTTAAGTTGTTTTATTTACCGTTTTTCAACCTAAAAGCTTAAAAAGCTCTGTAAAATCTGGTCTTACTAAAATAACACTATTAATAACACCACGTATGACCTAAAAATGTAGCGAACTCTCCAAAATCACATTTTACTGAAATTTTACAACAAAATAATTTCGTTTAAACTGTTGACAACAACACAATATCCCATTGGTTTTATTGTAAATTTGATGTAATGTTACTTTTCGTGAAAACGGCTAGAATCTGAAATTGAATTATTTAACATTTGTGTCCCTGGATATCATGCGATCTTCAAGCAGCCAAAATCAATTCGCCAAACTGAATTTTTCAGTTGTTCCACTGTATCATATGGACTCCTTTGTAACCAATATGGGACTGCTATTTTTGGATAGCTGAGTTCATGACACATCGATCCAAGCAATTTTAAGAAAATCGATCAAGTCTAAAGAGATACAGAATTTTTCAAATAAAATTGGCTCTCTCTTCGTGTGATTTGTTCAAAACAGTTTTTTCTCATGTCATCTGTGACATAATTGTACGGGAAACTAATTGAAAGGCAAAACTTGCCTATGAAGAATGGAATCAAAAAAATCCAAATAGGGTGCATCGAATCTGGAAAGAGGTCACGATGGAATGGTTTGATGCATATATAGAAATTATCACAATGGCAAAGCGCATCCACTATACGAGCCAGTATATTTCAAATAAAAGCCGATCTATTGCTGAACGATATCAATCCTCTCATATCGAGGAAGAACAAAATTTACTCAATACATGCCTTCAAATCTTGCCAATTATGGTATCAAGATGTTGTGGATATGTGATGCATAAAACTCATATCCACTAACTGGACAGATATATGCAGGAAAATCATCCACCGACCGAGAAAAAAATCAAGGTAAAAGAATCGTAAAAATTGAGAAATCCGATAATAGAAAAATGGTTGAACATAACAATGGATCGTTGGCGGTGCTTGCAATTCAAACGAGAAGGAGGAACTCACACATAATCACAAAAATGTCTGCAAAAGTTGATAACGATTTAATTTTTGTACACCCAATCGTAGAAACCGAACGGTCAATTAGCCGACGAATAAATAATGAGTCCAAAATCAAACCGGTAGTTGGTTCTGGCTATTTGATGTATCCCTCGATGTCACAAAAACAGCGAAAAACTAGAAAAAGTTACCGGGTATATATGCGACGAACACACGGAAATACATCATAGTGCTACTCGGGTACCTTATAAACACGTTTCTAGTTTAATTTTTTCGTTGTCGTGAATTTTTAAATATTATTAATTTTTAATAAGTTCTGTTGAAATATATTGAATTGAAATCGAAAATGTTTGTTATTTATAACAGGTACACGTGTACCTTTTCAGGGTTCTTCGTAATACAATTATATTACATGTGGTATTACATGAATTTCTTATGTCAAGGTTGTTTTGTTTTAGATGCATATCATCAAAATGAATCGTTTTGAGATGTCACAAAAGATAATCCATATATTTTTAGATTAAACCACTAAAAATGGAACTTTAATTTCTAAATGTTACACCTATATCTATTCAGCGACATAAAGGTTAAGGTGTTACTATATATTATTAAATCATTCTTTGGTTTAGTTTTTCTTAACTTAAAAGCTCAAAAAGCTCCGTAAATTTTCTCTAACTAAAATACAACTATTGGTAACATCACTCGTGACAGAAAAATCAAGCTGGCCTGCCAGAAACATAATAGTTTAATAAATTTGACAATAATTCATTTCATTTAGAATTTTGACAACAACAAAATATCTCACAAGTTTAATTGAAAATTTTACGTAATGTTGTTTTTTAACTGAATAGCTCATCTAACCTTATAAATAGAACAGCACTAATATTAACACTGCGAATGCCAAAATAGAAAATCAGACTCTATAATCACCAGTATTTAAGAATTTAGCAGATTCAACAACGAAAACCTTCGATTAGGATTTTGACAACAACAAAATATCACACTGGTTTAATTAAAATTTAAACGTAACTGGATATTTCTCAAAAATCTTCGGATCTGAAACCGAATTATTTAAAGATAATTCAATCATGGTGTTTTTTTAGGTTTTCCTGACCTTAAAAAGGCTTATAAAGCTCGATCTAAGACACTTATTTATCATTGTGAGTTAATTGTGAGATAATTTCCCATGATAAATATTTTGTAATTTATTTTTAGATCCAAAGTAATCAGTCGCTTTCAAAATTAGTAATAACAATACATTAGATATTGTTTCTGATTACCTGGTAAATAAGGAAACGTTAAAACATGTTATATGTGAAGTATTGGCTGTATAGGTGGTTTAGAGATGGTATACACCAACATTTAAGTCTTTAAAATTTCGTAAACTTTCAAGGACTTAATATTTAAGTTAGAATGCGTTTCTTGTGATTATAAAGAAAAAGTTTTGTAGGGTGTAAAAGCTTTGTGTTTTTAAGACGAACGGGTTTATTGTTTTTTCCGCCAAAGGAGTCAACTCTATTGATATTTGATTAGATTCGGATTTACCTTCGGCAAGCTCTTCAACGCAAACTTCTCAAAATTTCATTTCTTCTGGTGGTTTTAGGAAAATCGACAAGCATAAGCCATATTCCCTTGCAAAGATTTGGAAAGTTGGAGGTAGTATATTTGGTACTATTTTAGTATGCACCATCATCCGTTTTAGTTGAGATAAGGTAAGCAATCTTTCGATATCCTAATGTAAATGGACATGATTTATGTCACAAGTTTGATATTTTGCCCTAGGCTGACGAAGATAATCATACCACAAACTGCGTTGTTTACCCTGGTAATGTGATTCCATTCCTCGAGATCAAGAAACCTATGAATTGCAGCTATTCTGTTGGGCACAAAATACTAGCTTACACCAAGATGTTCAATAAAAGTTTTGTTCACTGTGTTTGAATGTCAAAACCTTCATCAGCGAATTCAGTCCTTAGCAGTGCGACTATACTTAAACGGACAAAGTTTAGTGTGGTAAATATAGTGGTGGTGTTTCTTAAAGCGTGAATCTGATGCTAATTCGAAAATTTCAGTAAAGTGGCTGAACAAATATTTTTGAAAAGTCAATTAGGCCGGCCAATCGGTTCTTTTTAGATTTAGCATCTTATTAATATACTCGTTATAATGGACATGTCAACTGGACACCTCATTTTAAATGTATAAGAGATGTAGCAAGACGCGGGTCTACATCGCCTTGAATATGCACATCTTTTGTGTAAAGCCGTTACACCAACGCATTAATTAGCACTGAAACTTGGGATCTTATATCAAAAAACATTTATTTGCCTGCTTACATTTTAATGATGACAGTACTGAAAAGTATTTTTCTGTAAAGAAGTCAGTTTTTGAACTTCCTATATTGCATCTTCAATTCAGTACTGCCAGGGAGTCGCCCTTTCTAAATGCAAAATGACCCACACTCTGTAGGGTTACCAAAAATTGTCGAAGAGTGAAAAAATATATAGGTCTATTGTCCGACGAGTTGAAACGGCTCTCGAATTATTGCGTCTAACAAATCTTTCTCCGTTTGTAAAATTTGTGGCTCAAAATAAATATGCCAGATGGAAGCCAGGCATTGTACTTACAAAAATTCGAAAGTGTTCATCGTGTTTTCACTATAAAATTTAACAAAACCTTATTTAACGAGGAGTTATAAATAAGTTTAGACATAACAAATGTTATTGGCCATTGAAACAGAAAATAACCAATTTTTCATCAAAAAAGCGAACATACGAGTATCATTTTCATATAAACAAACCGAAATTGTATTAAGCCAAACCAAATACGAGACTTAGATATACAAAAATTAAATTCTATATACTGACAACTTGATTGCCTGTCACACACATCTTTTATCCTTTGCATAAAATGTAATTTTGGTTTTATTTATGTATGCCTGAATCGTGAATTGTTTGGTTCATATACGGTTTTTATTGCATGACTTCTGATAAAAATGGTACCTACTTTGTCATTTAATTAAAACAAGAAAAAACCCAAAGTAAGGGTACAACACAACGTAATTAATTTTTGTGTATACATTATCGGGGTTCCTTATACATACCAGTAATATACATAAAATTAAGTCGAACATTTAAAATCATAAATGAACATCCAATTTAAAATGTCATTAAACTCTTTAGTGAATATCGAATAAAAAGGAATTTTACATTGTGTCCTTTTTTTACGTATATTGACATACTGTGTGGGTTGTCGTTATCCTTTTTTTTTAAATACATTTTTAATTATTAAAATTATGATAACGAAAAGATAAACATAAAATTATTATTATATGTTGTATAAGTTAAAAAAAAAATAAAAAAATAGGATAATAGTTTTAATTCACAAAAAAAGGATTATATTTTATCCTGCACGAACATTTTTTAAATTGGGATGCGCACAAATTTTGTCTTTGTCAGATCAAAATTAGCCGCCAGCCATATTTTATACAAATAAATACTATAAATAAAATAAATTAAAACTTTATGAATTTGCAGAATTTTTAATTATTGCATTTCAACAATGCCACAGTAGGTAATTGGACTTAACTTTGGTATATACTACATTTATGCATAAAGCTCAAAATTTATCAAGCCAAAAGTTCACAAAGAATATTGTCGAGTTTTTAATTTTGCTTCATTTTTATAAAATTCCATTTCAATTCAAACTTTTTATTATTTCACTTATACTTGTACATACTACTTTGTAAAAACCAAAACTGAATAAACAACAAATATAAAATTTTCACTCCTTCAAATCTGGCAAGTAAAAATTTCATCTCACAATGAAACATTTTTTTTTTGCTTTTTTTGCTTTTCAAGAAACATAAAATACCATCCACTTTAAAAATTTACATTATTTTATACTACATAAATACAGTGACGAGTTTGAGATTTTTTTTTTTTTGTTTGTTTGTTTGTTTGTTTGTGTTCGAAATATTTAAATTTAACCCCTTACTGTGCGCGCCGTCTCACATTCAAAATGTATATCAAATATAATAATAATAAATGGGTACTTTTTATTATGTAAATCTGAAAGCCTTTTAATTTGTGCCTCCTTTAAATTTAATGAAGCTTTTTTTATGTTATTATTATTTTTTGAGCTTTATTTGTGCTTTAGCATTAAATGTGAAACAGAAAAATAAAATTAATTCAGTGCGAGAAATTAATTTAATTTTTTCTTTTTTATTATTTTGGAAGTACCTACTTTATTGTAATGTAATAGAGAGATTTGTTTAGGATTTTTTTTTGGGGAGGTGGTTTTATATGTATTCGGTGGATATTTTAAAATATTATCATTAAATAAAATGTTTTGAATGAATGAGGTTTTGAAGTTACAATAATCGATTATAGATTACGTACATCGTAATTAAACTATATCGTATAACAAACTAACCTGGCAGCTGGTTAATTCTTTAAACAATTTACATGTTTATATCTAATGTTATAATATGTTGACAATTTCTATCAAATTCTGATGTTGGATGAAACACTAAATTAAACATTGTACTGAAAGTAAACGAATACAATAAATGTACTTTAGTGCATTAGAGTGGTCCAAAATATATGGGATTGACAGAATTGGTTTTTCTTATGAGTGCGACTTTTCTGGAAGATTCACATCTCCTCCCATTGCTAATTCATTATTCGCCAAAGAAAATTGGACTTTAATCATCCATATTTTTAAATAAGAAATTGCCTTACTCATCCACCTAGCGCGATGCATGGCACCTGGATGCTTAAATTGGAACTGGTTTTCTTTGTCTCCACCAAGAAATTTAATGGTTAGTTATAACAGCTCCTTGTAATCCTGTTGTGGGTGTGCTATCTAAAATTGTACATGAGGTATAATAAAGGTTATCGCGAATTAATTTAAAATGCTAAATTATTGCTATACTGAAAGTTAATTTTTGTACGCCTATAGCGTATCGTCCATTGATGTCCTTAATTTATTTAAAATAAAGCTGTCTTTAAAAAAAGCTATTAAAGCTATTCCAATTTCGATATAATTTTTATTAATAGCAGCCCAAGTTTTTTGAAATTTTTTAAAAACTAAAATTTCATTGCCGCTGGTTGACCCTTCGGTATGCTGACATACAGCTGACAAAGTTATTTCTAAAATGTGATGCCTGCCGGAGAACGGAACAAGCGAAATCGAGGCTAATCGAAAAAGCATATTAAGTTTTTTGTTTTTGTTTGATTTTGTTCGTTTTTGAATTTACTCGTGTAATTTTGTTTTTGTACTGCTTGCTTGTAAATGTTTTCCTAAAAATTTGCTTGCAAAATATCAAGCAAACTCGATCTTACTTGTAAATATAGGTATATAAAATTTAATTTTTGATTTTTACTTTAAGGTTTTAAGGTAACCTTTAGTGATTTTTTGTATCATATTAATAATTGAATAATGTGAACACCAACCAAACGGCATA